>BPLS01022037.1:0-24483 GCA_019656275.1 Rhododendron kiyosumense | reverse complement strand
AACATAATGCTTTTAACTTCTGAGACTTGAGCCTTCACTTTTAATAGTTTTTCAATCTCTTCAGCATGGTCAATTATGTATTGCATGTGCTCTTTCATAATTGGGCTGTACAATCAAATGATATTCATCTTAGTTCATTTCATTAGTAAAAAAACTATTACTGCGAAGAGGAATATCAGAAAATCAATATATCATCTGGAACATGATTAACATACCCAAACTCCTTGTTGAGACTTTTAGCAACAGCTGTATCTGCTTTACCACCACCATATCTTTTCTTGAAGTCTGCCCTCATACGTTCCAAAAAAGCAATAGAAATCTGCTTCCCAACAGAATCTTTGGCAACGACGCAATAAGCTGCAAAACCCAACATGCACCATTGAAGCAGAAAACTTCACAACTCTACCACGGAAGCCACTTGATTGTGACACATTACAGACAGCGCTGTAGGAACATCAACAAAAGAACTATATTGCACTTATAGGCTTAAAGCTAAAACGTGTTTTTCTGTTCTCCTTTCTGTTTACCATTTTGTAATCCAATTATATAGACAATAAAGGTTATCGTCATACAAGACAGGTGAAACTGCTTCCATAACCACACAATGTATTATCCTGACGAGCGTTACCTAAGGGTCACTTCCAAAGTCAAAGTTTGGCATGCTACAGTAGCATGCCATAATGGTAAATGCAAAGATTATCTTGCTCCCATCGTCCAAAGGCCATTACAGACCTTTTCCTCTACTTTTCTCAAGCAATGCCAAGTGTGGATTCTCTTCGTGTGGGAGAGGTAGAGAAATAGAGTGAGTTGGGCAAATTCAACACTGCCTAGTGCCTCGTGCCGAATTTGGCACATTAATTAGCAGCACCCTTCTTGGCGGGCCATTAAAGCTTGTTTTTTGCAAGAGCTGCATCCCACTGGAGTTGCTCTCAACCACATTGAATTTAGTACGTCCCGTAGCATTCAGTAAATGTGGAGTATATCCTTTATAATCATGATTACATGGTCATATTGAAGAACAATCAAAGTAAGTTTCCACATAACAATGACAACAGCATAAATAACATGTTCCCATTCAAATAAAACCAAAATACAAACCACAAACCCCCAAATATGACCGAGACTCAATAAAAATACAACTAAACCGAATCAGCTACTCCCTTCTCCCACCAGCCACAACAAAAAATACCATAAGATCCAAAGCCCAACCCTTTCCCTTCTTTTTTACCCCCTCTTTACTAGATTTCCTAACAACCAAACAGAGTCAATCATAAGTAAAATAAACACGAAAATGATATGAGTACCGACCAAAGGGAGAGAAAATGTACCGACGGCCGCCGGCCGGCCGTCTCCGGCCACCGGACGGCCGATCCGAGCCGTCCAAAAATTCTAAAAAAAAAAACCAATGGGGCTTACGCGAGAATAAACGTCATCCGAGGTGTGTAAGGTGCTTGATCTGAGCACCCTTTTTTTGTGTATATATGTATATACGTGTATATATACAAAAAAAGAGTGCTCAGATCAAGCACCCTACACACCTCGGATGACGTTTATTCTCGCGTGGGCCCCATCGATTTTTTTTTTTAGAATTTTTGGACGGCTCGGATCGGCCGTCCGGTGGCCGGAGACGGCCGGCCGGCGGCCGTCGGTACGTTTTCTCTCCCCCCTTGGTCGGTACATATAGCACTACTCAAATAAACAGCACAGGACAACTATATCAACTCTCTCCGATCCTTAGGCTTTTAGCACCCAAACAATGTAAAGACGCTAACTTTATTCAAACAAAGTTCAGATCCAACCACTTCCACTAAGAATTGAACTGGAACCCCCATTTGTTACCCAATTAAAATGCAGTGAAAACAAAGAGATACAGGCAGGAAATTGCACAGATTTTGGAACAAAGGATTTGAGCCGAACTAATTAAGTTTGTTGAGTAGATTTATCACCTAATTCAATTCTCCTACACGGAAACAACAATTAACATAAGAGCCAAAAACCAAACTATGTTTCTTCCTCACTAGTCACTAGTTTTCATAGCAACCAAACAGCATCAACCCTATGAAGAACAACGCAGCACACACCACTGACCACACCATATCTAGTCTGAAGCTTTTAGCTCTTACAACTTAAGGCTGAATGAAATACAACTAATTGAGATGGTTGAGTTGACATATCAGGAGTTCAATTATCCAAATCCCAAACGGTAACAACTAACAAGTAAGAACCAAGGGTAATGATCATACGTCTGTAATGCATTGTGATTATGTTTCTTCCTCGCTAGTTTTCTTATCAACCAAATAGCATTCTAACAAAAACAAATCAGCACACACCAAACCGTATCCAGTCTTAGGTTTTAAGCTCTTATAGCTTAAGACTGAATAAAATACAACTAATTGAGATGGTTGAGTTGACATATCAGCTATTCAATTCTCCCAAATGGGAACAACAATTACCGTATAAGAGCCACCAGATTTTGTTTGTTCCTCACTAGTTTTCTTAGAATCCAAACAACATCAATTCTACTAAAACCAAAACAAAATGCCACACCATATCTAGTCCTAGGCTTTCAGCTCCCAAACTAAGTAAAGAATCCAACTCTACCAAGGCAAAAGTTTTCGTTCCATGCTATTCAAATTAGCTTTTGCTGCTAGAGTGTATTTCATCTGGGCTAAAAGGAATTCCATAGTATTTGGGGGAAGGCATAGAAGTGCCAATGAAGTGCTAGCTCATCTTGATGAAAATATAAGGCTAAGGGTCTGTACTTGGAAGCACTTACCAAACTCACTTGAGAATCAAAGGCTTTGTAGCCAATGGAATATCTCAAGTAGAGTCCTTGGGAATGCTACCTCGTAATTTTGTTTTCTCTTTGTTTCTACAAATCTAGATTGTAGTGAGGTTATACTCTGTGTATAGGTACTTGTATTGGGATTTATTCCCTTTGTTTTCTGGTTTGGTTGGTTATAAAATGGTACACTAACCAAAAAAAAAAGAATCCAACTCTACCTCAAGAAAAAGATAAGATCCAAACACTTCTGCTATGAATTGAACTAAAACCCATGTTTGTTTCCTGAGGAAAATGCAGCAAATGAGCAAACACAAAGTGATCAGGCGGGAAAAAAAGAAATTTTATCAGTGTCGGACACAAGAAACTAGGTTTAGGTTATGTCATTTGTGTCAAACATGATTAGTTAGACAACAAATCCGCAAGCCTATTTTCAAATTCCTATTTCTCACAAGCTATGCATAGACCTCCTATACTATGCACGAGAGTGTCTAAGACCAGTAGACAACTACTAACCACCATTCAAGCTAGAAAATATAAATTATATATACTGCAGATTCAAAATGTTCCAGTTCGCCCCTGTACCTCTACATAAAAATTACTCCAATTACTTGGGTAAACCAGATACCGGCACCCAAGTCAACTTAACATAACGGTTTTCCCAGGAAAAAAAACAGCAAATGATTCATCATAAGAACAAAAACCGGTATTCTGTTAATTTCTCACTAGTATTTCAGCAAACAAACAGAATCACAAACTGTAATTACAAAAGAACAGCACGCATCACTTCATACCATTCTTTTTTGGGTAATGCAGGTGTCTGAGCCCGCTTTCAGGCACCTCAGACTAATCCATACAGCCCCTCCCACGCTTACATGCAAGGGTGAGGTGGCCCAAGAGTTGTTGGCAAGGGGAATTGAACTTGAGACCTTACCCCTAAGTCCCAAGCCAAGACCACTTGGCCAACCCTGGGGTTACTTCATATCAAACTTTCCAAGTCCAAGCTTTTAGCTCCCAAACTCAGTAAAGACACAAACTTTACCAAACAAAGCTCAGATCCAACCACTTCCACCAGCAATTGAACTAAAACCCATGTTTGTTTCCCTATAAAATGCAGCAAAAACAAAGAGATCGGGCAGGAAAGTTACAAATTTACCGTAACCGTCCTCGACGAGGAAGTTGAAGGTGTGGTGATCGCAGTTGTAAGTGAACTTGTTGTTGGACGAGGGAAGTTTCTGGAGGCACTGAGTCGCGATGGCCGGAAAATTCCCGGTGAACTCAGTGAACTCGGCCAACACCATTGTGCCCCGAGCCACGAAGCTATATATGAACGATTCCTGACCCATCTCTCCCCCCGACTCACTGGGTGGATTTCGGAGCTTGAGAGAGAATTGGAGAGCGCCCAACTAGACAGAGGAAAGCTCCGTTTGGCTTCTATGGAGGTGGCTTTTTCCTTAAGGCTTTGTTTGTCTTTTCTTTCTTTTAACTTTGCGGCGAAGTTAGCTTTTTGTTCCTTTTAGTATTTCTCATTCAAAGTGACAAAAAATGCAACTTGGGGAAAAAAAAATTTGTGCATTGCTTTTGAATCACCGTCACGTTATGTTTCAAAACAACCACACAATTAGTCGGTAAGATTGATCTATGATCTGCCTGCTTCCAAACTTTATTTGGTAAGACTTATGTAGGCCGAAATTGATCGTTTTCATCTAATAATCTTCACAAATAAATGATTGGGTTTGATAGGCAAGTGAACAACCTGTATTTTTTCTATTAAAACGGGGAAGGTAACGTCAGTGAGCTTAATTCACTTGAGAGGAGGAGCTTAGGGGCTATTATGATTAAATTAAGTTACTCGAGCTCAATTTTTGTTGGATTTATTGAAAGTTCAATTGGTATCTATTGAAATAAAATAAATTAAAAAATCAAGAACTGACTTATTTTTGTAAACTCGCTAAGTGTTTGATCTCAATTTGGGCAACTTATGTAACGTCTGCAAACCGAACTATTCGAACTCGACTCGTGAATCGTAATTGACTAGATTAAAGCTCGTTTAAAATTGAATAGTAATAGGTTTGGTAACGGCTTATTAGGAAGTGGAATCTATTTTTTGATTTTCTTTTGACTTTTATATACCTGCCTCTCTCTGACAATTGACCCAAAAGGGAAGAAAGGGATAAACGGGAGCGACAATGATTCGCTTTAAGCGGCGATTAATTAATTTTTTTTTTAACAGTAAAAATTACTCTTCTAATGTAATAATTGGAGTGCCATCATCACAGTCTTATGCTAATGATGAGTTTTTAATTACTTTTCTTCAGTAGTGCATCATTTAGAGGAGAGATTATTCAATATCAAGTGGCGGTCCACATTGTTGAGCTTGGTCCACATTGTTGAGCTTCATAAAAATGTGTAGTTGAGGAGAGATCGATAGCACCATGTGACAGTACCTCAGGAACATTAAATAATTTTTCCATTTAGATATGTCATAGTGCCCAAAATAATTAATTACTTATTTATTTATGCAGTGTTTGGATGAGTTTTTGAGAAATTTTTAAAATTTTTTGTAGGGTTATAAGTGGAGAGAGAAATGAGAGTAATAATTGGAGAAAGATAGAGAAAGAAATGAGAATAATGATTGGAGATAAGTGTGAGTAATGATTGAAAATATAAATAATGAGTATTTTTTGAGTTGAAATTTTTTTTTTCAAATCACTATCCAAACAAGGCATTAGTAACTGGAGTGGATCCAAATTTTGAATTCAAGAGTGGTGAAATTAAAATAAATCATCTAATAATAATAAAAGTGTTATATTTAGTAACTGGAGTGGATTCGCTCTAATGATAGCTATATTTTTCTAGCTATCATACCACTCTCTATTCTCTCACTCACCAAGATATATGGAGCCTTCTTCAACCCTTTTTCATGTAGGTGACAATTGAGAGCTCGCAATAGTGGAGGTGGTTGGAATAACGAGCGATCGAGGTTGAGAAGCTGAGTTCAAAACAACACAAGTCAAGCTTGAAAGTACTACCTATAAAGCTCGTTAAATTTTCAAGCCAGTCTTAACAATTCACTGGCTCAGATTCGTTTATTATCCCTACGGGTCGGATACATGTATGAGACTACACCTGGGTCGGAGCCCAGAAGAGAAGGCAGGCCTGGTTAGACCCAATCGGGCAGTAATGTAACGGGCCAACTCACGAGCCCAATGTCCAAAGTCCAAAACCCGATGCCCATGATCAAAGCCACGTGTACGCTCGAACCATCATGGGCTTCGTTTTGTCGCAATTTTGGGCTTAGGTGCTGTTCCAGTTTACCCCTTAAAAAATAAACACTTATTTACAATTTTCAAACTTAAAAATGATAGATTTAATGAAATCAAAATTAAAAAATATGCAATATAGAATTTTTTTATTAAACCCTGCAAAAAAGTAAAAAATTATTTTCGTAAGCTCATTATTTTTAAGATTGAAAATATATTCTTATTTTTTAAGTACTTATTTGATAAAGTGAAACAGGGACAAGCATGTACATCGAAAACTTAACTGGGTTTTTGTTCACTTGGGATTTCAAAACCACTCACGCCCAGTTGATAAGGTTTTCAATAAGTTTTCTCATTTATTTTTTTTGGGTCAAAATAGTAATAATTTCATTAATCGGAAAAATGTGTCAAAGACTCAAAGTAGTATCCGTCCTTAATCAACAATCGAGGAATGGTGTTGTGCGGGTGGTGCATAACATCATGTTGTGTATCATCTAAGTCGTTTGTTCGGCAATCCGACGTCCAAATTACATTTCCATCGTATAGCATTCAAGCCGTTCATTGTTAAGATGAGATTTGAATCGTTGGATTACCGAACGGACATCTTGGATGGTGCACAACAATATTACCCATTCCTTTAATCATAGGGTTAAAAAGCCATGAGGGAGAGTAGCTTTCTTGCTTTCTTAGGTACAGGCACCCAAACCATTAGTACCTCTCCTAGCTACAGGATGAGACACCTCATTCGCACTCTTATGCGCACACAAAAAAAAACCTCACACTGATTAAAAATCTACAAAAGTGTTGCAGTGATACTAGCAAGCTAATTGATTCGTCATTGGACCTAGGGGTGTCAAACGTGCCTGTCGTGCCGTGCCGTGCCATTTTCTTCCGTGCCAACCGTGCTTCGTGTCGTGCCGTACCGTGCCCGTTTACTTCATCGTGCCATGGCGTGCCGTGCCGTACCGTGCCCGTGCCGTGCCGTCGTGGGCCATTTTGCTTTGTCGGGCCGTGTCGGGCCGTGCCTTTATAAAATCATGTCGTGTCGTGCCGTGCCCGATTAATTAGTCGGGTCGTGCCGTGCCTTTTTTTGTCGGGTCGTGCCGTGCCTTTTTTGTCGGGTTGTGTCATGCCAGGCCTTTTTTTGTTGGGTTGTATCGTGCCGCGCTCTTTTTTTGTCGGGTCGGGTCGTGTCGTGCCTTTTTTGTCGGTTCGTGTCGTGCCATGACGGCCCTTAAACGCGTGTCATGTCGTGCCGCAGTGCCGGCCCCTTAATCGTGTGTCATGCGGTCATGCCGTGCCATGTTATGCCATCAATTTTCGTATACACATTACCAACCGGCGACCGGCAACCAATTTTCGTCTAAAAAAAAATCTTCCTAAAAAACACACATTCCGGTGCTCGGTGCCTCTAATGTTCTTAAGTTTGTATATCGTAGTATTCGATGTATTTTTCTTGCTTACGTGACTTTTTTATTAGTGTTTCCTGATATTTTGCTGAGAAAGCTAGCGATAACTAATTAACTAAAAGAGAGAGAGTGTGTGTGTTTCAACTTTCAAATCCAATTATTAACTATGCTTTTGGAATTAAAATTTTGCCTAGCGGCTAGTAGTAAGTTAGTAACCGTATTTGGGTTGGGAAGTATGTGGGCTCTTCTTTAAATATTCGGTGTTGGGGTGAATTAATAATAGTGATTTAGGCCGAAAGATTCAAAAGACTGTTTGTTTGCACGTTGTATAGCAGATTCAAGGTTTCTAACTTTTTACCCTTTCATTGTGTCCCCTTTCGGCTTTCATACCCCTCTCAAATCGAACTAAATTCGCACCCTGCTAGAAGGTCCAAGAAGAAAATTTCTGACTCCATAAGTCTGTCGTCATGAACATTTTAAAACTTTTCAACGGTTAATGTTTTACCAAAAGTTACATCGCAGGTCGGAGAAGATCTTTACAATATCAGAGAACACAAATAGATTCGACACCCACCTGCAACTGTAATTGAAGGAGCAAACACAATGCTTTTACCAAAAGAGACCCAACTCAAAGCTTACTAGAGGCGAAAATTGTAAAACATTAAAACGTTACGTAAAACAACTGCAAAATAGATGCGACATGTAAGAAGCCAAAAGTTCAGGCATCATTTCAGTAACTAGCAACCTCATCACATCATCTAATGTTCAAAAGCAGCCAAAGACGGGAAAAACCAACAAGCAAGGGAACAGAAACACTGGTTAATCTTTCAACTAAGCAGCAACACTTGAAGCACCCTTGCCCTTCTTCTTCTGGAGCTTCTTCATGTAAAACTCAAGCTCTTTACCCTCCAGAATGTATCTAGATAAACATTCAAGAACAAAAGGTACGTACGAAGACACTGTTATGGATCTTTTTGATGACAAAAAGATGACAGCAGGTGAAGTGAAAGAATGGAGAAAGAACCAAAATTGTTTTCTGACATGCATCTGATTAGGTTTAAAAAGTACATGAAAATGTTCACTCTCTACATACAAGAGTCTGGATATCACAAAAGTCAGATCATCTGTAGACTACTTAAATCAAACTTGCCAATCTAGACAGTCATATGAATTAAGTAGTTAGGAATCAGGGACAAATTGAAATTCAAATAGTAGATGACTACATTCATTAGAAAATCTAGACTTCTGGTGCTTTTGCAACAAATAGGAAGAACTTTAAACGCACAAGCGAGTTGTTTGGCAATCTATATTTTCTCTTATCATCACTTCAGGCCATTCTCATGCTAATCAAACAGATACTACAGAAACTAGTTCCAAAGGCTTACCCATCAGCTCTGCCACATTGACCCAAGCGAGAAGAGATGCAGGCCAACAGCCTACTGCCATAAAACTGCTCCTCAATATGAGAATCGAGTTTACGAGCCTGCTGGCGCTTTTCCATCTTCCTGAGGACATGATTGCTCTTCTTAGTTTCCTCAGCCGTCGCACCTTCTCCCTCCTGTAACCATTGTGCACCAATTATCAGTGATAGCAAATATTTTAGCAGAACAAGATTACTACAGTTATTATGTTATGGTGCGTGTGTGTGTGCATGTGCATGAGAGAGAGCACTAAAGGAAATGACTACCAGGACGAGAGGTATAGTATAAATCTGAAGTGTATCAAGGAGCAATCAAGAAATATTGCAAATAACTTGGAGTTATCTCTACAGCATTTGGGATGCTTGAAAATGCTTCGCAAGCTGAGGACTTGCATGTTTACTAACTCAGTGCAGCTTAAGTACAAAGATCAGCATGGACAACCGATATCATGACAAAAGACATCACACAGCACATATTACCTATATAGAATTCCAATCAAGGAAGGATTGTAATCATACATGGGCACTAGCAATTAAAAAATTCGGTACTAGAACAAACACATAAATTAAGTCATAAAATCAAGGCGAAGTGTACAAACAGTAAGTTCATAAACATCCAGAAAGTCGCCTCAAAATGACACCAAGCAGTAAAACTACTATTCGACAGAGATGCAAAATTAAATACCTTACAATGCAGGAATATGTGCAGTGCTTCCCTATTCTACAGTTAGATAGTGTAATAGGTTCCCAACAAATGCACGCTCTGTACAATGGTGTTCAGAGTATCGCCACAGGCACGTGGTGCACTGGTGCTCTGAATCACTCCAGATTTCCGGCCACCCTGTTCTTGCATCCGGCCACTGTCCAACCATCCAAAGACCACACACAACAATATACAACTAACAAACTAACAACAAACCAACAGGTTGGAGGGGCTAGGCCGCCACCTCAACTCAACAAACAAAATATGCGAGGGGTTATGCCACCACCTCGGCTAAGCAATGCAATCAAATAAAACTAACTATACTAACTAAAAACAAACTCAATTTTTAGCCTGGCTTCGTTACACCTCAAGTTTGGCATAAAACCAGGTTAGAGGTATCCACCAAGCTAAAAACGAGCTACTAACACATAAAGCCATGGATACAAAAATAAGTGAGAAAATCCACCTTCTACATTTTGCTGGCATTAATTTGCTTCAGCCTTCACGTGGTTTGGTCCTTGGCGTCTACAATGTCCTACAAAACAAGAACTGACAGCAGCAGCAGCAGAAAACAGGTATATGAAAGCCAAATGATTAAGGAAACTGAATAAGAAAATTGAATTCTGCTCAGATATTAGTTCCTTTTATCATCATAGCAGAAAATTGAAATGGATGCAACGTTAAGTTGCCATTATGGCTTTCATAAGTTGCAACACCACTTCATAGTTCATAACAATACATGGCTCAGACATTAGTGTTTTTTTTTATCATCATAGCCGGAAACTGAAATGGATGCGGCAACGTTAAGTTGCCATTAAGGCCTTCATAAGTTGCAACACAATCACACTTCGCTTAGCCAACAACTGGGGTTGTGTCTGTGGCTTATTCATTTTAGACTAAAAGGAGACACACACACACCCCACAAGGCAACATCCACTTCAGTTAAGTGAAGCCAGACCACAAGGCATGCAGCAAAACTTAGGCTCAGCATCTAAGTTAAGAAAATACATCATAGCCAATAACTGAAGCGGGGGCAACATCATTTAAGGCTGCCACAACATCCACTTCAGCCCACTTACTGAATGAATAAGCCACAAACACAAATACTGAAATGAATAAGCCACAGACACAACCCCAGCAGAATAAATAAATAACAGAATCAAACCAAATGCCAGCAGGTCCCCCTAATCACTGTCTATATCAGAATCTGCAAAATAGCCTCTGAATTCATCCTTAGCTGAGCGTTTTTGAATTCCAAGGCGTGCATCCTCCCAATCTTTCAAGCATATGAGACAGTCCAAAATGTCTGGAGCTAATCTGCTCCTCCTCTCATCCAACACTCTTTTACCTGCACTAAAAGCAAATTCGGATGCCACTGTAGATGCAGGAGGGGTTAGTAGATCACGTGCCATGATTGAAAGAACGGGATATGTAACTTCATTTTTTTTCCACCAAGCTAAGACATCAAAATCACGCCTGTCATTCTCATCAACAGATTCTAGGTCCAAATATTTATCAAGTTCAATGCGTGAAGTTACGGTGCTACTTCCTAAATTTGAACTAACGAAATCCCAAAATTCATCATTGGTACTTGTAGAAGATGTTAAAGGAGCAGCATTACAGGCAGCATTAGAACGAAACTTAGAGTCATATTTAGCATACATGGTACTCAATAAATCATACACATTAGCAGAAGAAGGTAAAGTAGTAATCCCTAAATTCGTACCAATCGTTCTTAAGAGCAAGTTAACACCTTGTAACTTCATCCTAGGGTCCATTACTGCAGCTAACATAAATATTGGTGGCATTTCCTCGTAATATTTTCTGAATTTTCCTTCCATATCTATACAAGCATGTGCAAAACTTGGATGCTCCCTATGTCTACGAAAATTTACACTTATATTGAAAAGATGATGAAGCACAATATAAGAAGTAGGATAACGAACACCCGAACAACCTACGGTAGCAACATAAAACACTTTCAAAAATTTCATGAACTCAAAACCAATTTCCCAATCAGCTTGAGTTAAAGGACTACCACGACACGGTCGATACCTCTGATTAACAAAACCAGATATTGCATCACTATATTTCCTACAAGACTTTAACATAAGGTAGGTCGAATTCCAACGATTTTGAACATCAGAGTTCATATTTTTAGGTTTAAGATTGTACAATGATGTGCATAATTTAACAAATTCTTGTTGCCTAGATGGGGAAGTAGCAATAAAAAGAACAGCATTTCTAATTTTTGAAATCTGTGGAGCTATATGTGTCAAACCATCTTGCACAACTAAGTTAATCACATGGTATACACATCGCAAATGCAATAATTCACCGAAATAAGGAGTCGTCAAATTTCTTATAAACAATGGAAGTGTAGCAGTATTAGCGCTATGGTTGTTAAAAGTAATGCTATAAACTTTATCAAGAACTTCAAAATCCCTAAAAACAGTAATAATACTTTCAAAAATATGTTCAGCATCATGAGGAAACTCCACTAAACGGAAAGCAATAATTTTTTTTTGCAAAGTCCAACTAGAGTCTATATAATGAGCAGTCACACAAATATAACCACGATTATTTATACCAGACCACATATCAGAAGTAAAACCAATTGCACCAACAGTTGCAAGTTCACTAATCAAATCTTTTTTAACTTTACTATGAGCTTTCTTCGTATCACTACGGATTGAATTTCTAGAAACTTTAACAAATGAAGGATTCAAACAATTTTTGACAAAATGTTCAAATCTAATATCATCACCAAAAGTAAATGGTTGTTCTGCTGCAGCTACATAAAGGGCTAGTCCATGTCTCATTTTTTCTTTTGAATAAACAAAATTACTATCAGATGCATCGGCAATTTTATCAGGATGATGTTTTACAAGATGTCTACCATGTGGCCCTACACCATTATTACTTAAGCATTTATAATTTGTGTCACAATAATGGCATACAGCCCTCTATCCTATGTCAATACCCTTTTCATTCTTGAAGTTATTCACTATAGAGAAATGATTCCATACCCATGAGCGGCGTCGTGACCTTTTTGAACCACTAAGGCCTGAATTTGTAGCTGCAGGAGTAGAAGCTGCTGGAGTGGCAGTAGAACCTAAAGGTCCTGTTCCACTTCCACCAGGACCACCACCAACAATGTTTGAAGCAGCCTCCTCACCTACAGAACCCATACCCTGTGGTGCAATAGGGTTTCGAGCTACTTCATCAAAAGAACCTGAGTGGGAGTCACCCATCTACAAAAAAAAACACCATATCAGGGGTTATTAAAGGGGAAACACGAAAGCCCTAATTTTGTAACCCTAAATACAATATCAAGTAAATAACTTCACAGACCCTACTTAGTGGCTCAGTGGCTGTGGGTACAAATACAATGTAATAGCAGACTGACAAAATCATATGCAACAGTAGCAACACTAGACTGATTAATCACTGCAAAAACCCTAATTTCTCGCCAAAACCCTAATTTCAAGAACCCTAATTTAAGAAATTAGTAACCAAAGCTCTAATTTAGTAACCCTAATTTCAAGAACCCTAATTTCAGAAATTAGTAATAAAAGCCCTAATTTCGTAATCGGTAACCCTAATTTCAAAAATCAGGTCAAAACCCTAATTTCAGAAAACCCTAATTGCATTAGATAAAAGGAGACTGGAGAGGGAAATTAATCAAGTGATAGAGGTACCTTTGAGGGAGGGAGAGAGAGACGGTGATTGGTGATGGAGCTTAGAGTTACCCTTCACGCCTTTACCTGAGATTCGAACGAATCTCCTCCTGTTGCTCAACTAGCTCGGCTCAGCCGCTCAGATAGTCGAAGAGACACACAGAGAGAGAGACGTTGAGAATAGATGAATAGTGAACACATACGCGCACACACACACACACAGAGACGTTCAGAGAGTGAGATGATGGTCACGGGGTCACCGTCGCACCGACTCACGTTTGAGACTTTGAGTTGTGTCACTGGGAAGTCGGAAACAGAGAGAGAGAGAGAGAGAGAGAGAGAGAGAAAGAGAGAGACTGTGAGTACCGTTTGAGAGAGAGAGAGAGGTGAATTTGAACACCAACAATCCGAACGTTGAGAGAATCAGAGAGACGTTGAGAGAATCAGAGAGAGTCAGTCAGTCAGAGAGAGAGAGAGAGAGAGAGAGTGAGAGTGAGAGAGAGATCGGACTCAACCGAGTGTGAGAATGAGATGTCTGCTAGGGCAGCATCTCATTCCTTTTATATGATCTTTGTGATCATGTGCATACAAGACACCATAATCCATATGCACCAACTTATCAAAAATTCTCGTAGAATCCCGTAATGAATCACTCGAGGGGCGCCCGAGGTGTTATTTGAAAATCAAAACCGTCTATCTTTTATGTGGGAGTGATTATATTATTCATGCCAAAAATGAAGTAAATTGGTTGTCGTTATATACTTGATCGTGCATAACGTCAAATTTTCGATTAATGAATCTACATTGCGATGAAAGGGCTTCCAAAACCCGATGGAGCTGAAATTTTGCAAGAGTGATAAAAACACCGAGAAAAACAAAATGAACGGTATGGATCATCATACTTGTATCACAATCGTATGGCTAGCGTACATTGAACTATAGCGGAATACATTGGTCTATAAGTAAATATGTTCGATATATACATTTGAAAAGTAGCTGCAGACTAATTTTTTCAAATGTTCGATCTAAACCGTTACAATTTAAGATATTATCAAATTTATTATCCTCGCCTAAATTGGTGATAATCGGATGTCGGAAACCATGTGATCAAAACACATTTGGTGCTTTCAAAAGTGTTAAAGTCCTATAATGCACCACTTGAGGGCCGCCTGAGGTGTTATTTGAAAATCAGAACCGTCTACCTTTTATGTGGGAGTAATTTTATTATTCATGCCAAAAATGAAATAAATTGGTTATCGTTATATACTTCATCATGCAAAACGTCAAATTTCCTATTAATGAATCTATGTTCCGATGAAAGGGGTTCTAAGATCCGATAGACCCAAAAATTTGCGAGAGTGATTAAAACATGAAGAATAACAAAATGAACGGTATGGATCGTCATAATTGTGTCGCAATCATGTGGCCAAGGGCGGATCCACACCTTTAAAAAAACATAAAAAATAAAAATTAATATGCATATATAAAGTTTCCTACACTTGTTTACAAAGCATTGATGTGCATGCCTGGTTATTATTGCTGTGCAAGGTTCAAGGAGCCTAGGTTCAAATCCCAGGCGTGCCAATGTGCCGTTTTGTTCTTTACGGGTTTTTTTTTCCCCCCTTTTTTTGTTCTCTCTCTTTCATTTATTTCTTCGTACTTGGTTCTATTTCTTTCATTTATTTCTCCATTTTTGTTCTACATCTTTCCTTTATTTCTCTATTTTTTGTCCTATTTCATTGTGTTTTTCTCGCAATCCAAAATAGGTGCTCTGCCCTCCAGTATACCGTATACGGAATTCCTGGGTCCACCACTACGTGTGGCTAGCATAAAAGAGAACCATTTTTATAGAATAGAATTATATAACATATAGTACTTGTTCTAACTTCAAATTATAAACACAAAAAGATTGTTGGCCTTGGTAGTTTGATATATGTGAGTCTCCAAAGACTTGAGTTCAAACCCCATAGTCCATTAGTCCATAGAGATTATTTTTTTAAAATCAATTGTTTTAAAAAATATTATTTTTTCTTATTTTTTTCTGTATTTTTTTATAAAAAATATTTATTAAATAAAACACTACTACCTACTGAAATTGGCCTACTAAGATGAAAAAGGGTCTTGCTGGGATTGTTTTGCACTCATATTTTTTGACCTTATCAATGTTAAATACTGCTTTATTTTTTGATGTGTGTACATACAAATTAATGGAAAGATATTGAGGTAAATTCACAAGATAAATAAAAAGGAGTGCAAATATATAAAAAAAGAAGAAGAGAATAAGTGAATAACCATTGCCCTTATTTTTATTCATATATCAGGCAATTTATTTTTAACTATTTCCGTCATGATTTACAACATCCTGTCATTTACTCTCCCAATTATTTTTATGTTTGAATTTTGACTCAAAATTTCTTAATCATATAAAAAAATTTAAAATCTTATTTTACTTAAGTAAAAGGAAAAGATTAATAAATTATTGAATTATCAAAAAATACACAGAAATAAAGTAACTATAATATGAAATCCCTTATTTATTTAATAACATATTTTTTTTGTTTTTTCCATGCCTCGTGTCATGCCTCATGAGAACCGACACCGTGTTGTGTCGACATGTCGTGCTTGTGCCATGCCATGCCCGACTAAAATCATGTTGTGTTGTGCGGCTTGTGCCATGCCCGTCCTACGTCCGTGCTCGTGCCCATTTCCGCGCCGTGTCGTGCCTGTGTCGTGCTGTGCTTGACTAGAACCGTGTCGTGCCGTGTCACAACTCGTGCCCCATCCCACTTCCGTGTCGTGCCCATGCCGTGCCCGTATAAGACCGTGTCGTGTCGTGCCGTGCCAGACTAACTTCCGTGCCGTGCCCGTGTTGCTCCCTCTCACTTCCGTGCCCGTGCCGTGCCCCGTCTCTCGTGCCGTGCCGTGTCGTGCCTGGCTAGAACCGTGTCGTGACTCGTGCTCCATCCCACTTCCGTGTCGTGCCTGTCTAAGATCGTGTCGTGCCGTGCGGTGCCGTGCCAAGCCAACTTCCGTGCCGTGTCCGTGTCGTTCCCGCTCACTTCCGTGCCCGTGCCATGCCGCGTGCCCACTACGACCCGTGCCGTTCCGTGCCTTCTGAGGATTAATCCGTGCCCGTGCCGTGCCCGTGCCGCCTCCAAACGTGCCGTGCCCGTGCCGACCCGACCCGTTTGACACCTCTAATTGGACCCCACCAGCCTCCGTTCGTGAGATAACCATCCAAACCACCACCGTTTGAATCTAGATTGGCACCTCCAAGACGGAAGAGAGAAATCGAGAGAAATGAAAAGAATGAATAACACGAATAAACTTTCAAAACTTGAGATCGTATGAGAAAACCCTCGTGAGGGATATTATTGAAAGCGAAAAAATCATCACTTCGGAAAAAGAAAACACCCATCAGAGACAAAATCCTTCTCTCGGAAAAAAGAAAACACACAGACAAAGCCCTTCCTTCCTGCCGCCGCACAAGAGCGGGGAAAAACCCCAACTTCAAAAAAATTTCCCTATCAGTTCGGCCCCCCCGCCCAAACACCCGTTAAAATTTGAATCTCACTTCCCAAGTTCACAGTCAAGAGAGAGAGAGAGAGAGGAGAGAGAGAGAGAGATTCAACTTATATTTTCTCTATCTTTGTCTCGTATCGAAACACAAGATCTGCTCCAGAAACATCGCCGGATAAAAACCCTAGAACTCCATTTCGTATCTCTCTCCATCTCTCTAATAAATGGCAAGCTCAGATTCGACCCCTTCCATCCCTCCCGTCGCTCCTCTCTCCTCCGTAAGTCTTCTCTCTCAGTACATTTACTGTTTTCACAGATGATAACGTGTATACACAAACACATATACCTATGTATGTACGTCAGTGCGTGGATATTTGTGTTTTGAAATTTAGGTTTTAGATTGAGATTGAATCCGTGATTGTTTGCAGCTGATTTGAATTTTGAACACATTATTATATACATTTCTTATATGTAACGATGGAATCGGACAAAAGCTTAATTAACTTAGCCCATCTCACCTAACCTGATATCTGCTGTGCCGTCAATCAAGTTGAATATGTATATGTATATGTATATGAGTGTGTGTGTGTAGATATTTGGGTTTCGAAATTTGGGTTTCAGATTGAGATTGAATCCGTGATTGTTTGCAGCTGATTTGACCACACAATTATGTATTTATGTGTATTGATATAAAATATAAATGTGTGTGTTTGTGTAGATATTTGTGTTTTGAAATTTTAAAATTGAATCTGTGATTGTTTGCTGCTGATTTGTACAATTTGTGTTGTTTGGTCGGTTTTGCAGAAGAAGGAGAACATAGTGCCGATGAATTCAAAAATCACGGTAATTTGAAATGTTTCTAGGGTTTCGCGTGGTGAATGTTTAGTTTTCCTAGCCTAATAAGATGTTCGGTAAGTGATGTTATTTGTGTTTGTATCCCAGGAATTGACCGAGTCGAGGCTAGAACTTCTTAGTAGGATTCAAGGGCTCAAACAGGTGATTTCAATTAACACCTTGCTTTCCATTTATTCTCATGTATATATGTGACCATTTTTTATTTTTTTTTTGTAATTTTCTGGTTTGTTCAACATTTTTCTATGGTTAGTTTGGGTTATAAACAGATGTTTGTTTGATTTTAGGACCTACAAAGTTGGAGGTCGAAGTTGGACACTCAAGTTAAGACCTATCGTGATGTAAGTCTCAGCACTTCAATCTGTTGAAAATGCTCTGGTTTCTTTCCTCAATTTTGCAACATGTAGTTTTTCATTCATGGAAGAATGTGCTTTGATTTTACTCTTGTTTGCCTTTTACGTGAACTGAAATATGACTCGCGATGTCACAAACTTTCCTTTAGTCCTCTGGCTGTTTGGTGCAAGACTTGGGTACTTCTATTGTCTTTGTCATGCCATCATCTTGCTTTTTTGGATCTTGTATATTGTGCATTCACATTTCTATAAAAAGACAAAGCCTTCACTAAATATATGGTTGGAGAATAAGAACAAAATCCCTTCAGTAATACATTTATATCAGTCCCAGAAACAGCTTTGAAATTAGCCTCAACTTAGCATAAGAAGTGGGCATGCCCTTTCACCCTCTCCGTCTCTTCTCTATGCTTTAATTGACCCCACTCTTATGATGAGCTACCATACATCTACAATTCACTTAACTGCCAAGTGTTAGCGCCTTGCATGATCTTGTATGCACCAAATGACCAACCACAGACTGATGATGTCAATAATTGTTTAGTCAACCTCCTATTGAGAAAATTAGTAGACAGAGGCCCTTATTGGCTATTGCATTGGATTGTCTTATGAATATTGACGTTTGAGATTCTGGATGCCATACAAACAATCCCTGAATGTAATGGAATAGCCAATGTATAAACACAAGCAGCCTAAAACCTTTGAGATTCTGGAAATGTAATGGTCGATCTTTCAATCATGGTGCCACAACCAAAATCAAAGTATCTGCACTGCAGCTTACTGTTTATATGGAAGGAGTTTCGAGCAAATTTTCTCACTTAAAAATTGCCATATTTGTTCCTCGTTGTTAAATTTTAATGGATAAATGGGCCATCCAACAATCTATCTGTACAGACCAAGAAAAACGAGTGGGATGTTGATTTCTCTATGTAGTTTTTGTACTAAAACCCCACATAGACCAACAGCTTTGGTCGCTCGAGAGGGAGTAAGGAATAAGTAATACTGATTGCTTTTTTTTGGGTAAGTTTAATTGTAGTGACTGCTTTACTAGAGAAGTAGAGAAACCCTTAGGTGTGCGGTGTGTGCCTTAGGCCCTCGGTTAAAATATGATCTTTGTAGTGACCAGGTTACTTTTAACCATGCAGTCATGCCTTTTCTGGTTCAATAAGTTTAGAACCACACACAAACACTTACTGTTACACACTCACAATAGGGGTGGGACCCACACACACCCCTATTGTGAGTGTGTGTAAGTGTTTGTGTGTGGTTGTAGCATTGTTGTTTCTTGATTTTGCAAATTAAATTTTTGTCCACTTTGCTTTTGCCAGACGATGTCACGATGGGGCATACTTGTCGGCATCTGTCATCAACTCATCATACTTTGATCTTATGCCGTCACGACTTATTTTTCTCTCTTTTAACGCAGGAGCTTTCAGAACTCAAGAAATCACTCAATGTTGAAGTGGAGCAACTTCGATCAGTGAGCAACCCTCGATATTTTTATAAGTCCTACTTTGTTTTTTATAGATACATCATGGAATGTAATAATTTGATTTGAACATGTACTAGGAATTTCAAGAACTGAGGACAACTCTCCACCAGCAGCAAGAGGATGTTACGGCTAGCTTAAAAAACCTGGGGGTAAGCTATTTGAGTTCTGTTATTTATTGAGTGATTTACTTATAACATTCTATGCCCTCAAAAGCCATCTCTTGACTTACTATTTTGGACTTCTTGTAGTTACAAGACGTTTCGGGGGAAGTAAAAGAGCCTGAAGGTGCCAAGGTTGAGAGTAATGATGAGAAAGTTGATGAAGATCTGCCTAAGGAGAATAATCCTAAGGAGAATAATCCCAAAGACACTGAACAATAGGTCTATTTTCATCCCATTTGTTCTTCCATTTTCGAGCTCATCATAGCCCGAAACATCATTTTGGTCAATGTTGTGTATTAGTACTGTATTGTGTTTGGTAAGTTAAAAGAGGTAGAACATTGTTTTCTAGCTCAAGAAAGATCTTTCATCTGGGGGAATTTGTATGGAAAGGCACTTGATTTTGCTCGAAACTTCATTTTGCTCAATGTTATGTATTACCTTAGTTATCTCTCATTATGCACTTCATTGTGTATGATTGATATGAGATCAATGATATTATGAGACCGGTATTCATTTCTTCCTTCTTTAGAAAGCGTTCTTTTGCCGATAAAAAAAAAAAAAAAAACTTAGCATTCTTCCTTAATTGTATTTGGGCATTTGGTTCAGTACTTGCCAATTGTTTTCTTGGGTGCCAAAATTCACCACAGAATCACTTTTTTTTTTTGGGTGTGATATTTAGGCTATGAAGCACAAGTATGTCTAAAACTCAGCTGCACTTCACACCCATAATGTACAAACAAAAAGTAGCTTTGATATTAACACCCATCTGCTATTTCTTTTGCCATTTTTGAGCAATGGCAATTTTGCCAAATATCGCAACCAGTGTGGTTGCTAAAAGCCAGTTTTATGGCATTTGAGGTATCCTTGTAGTGTCTATCAAAAAAAAAAAAAAGGGTATCCTTGTAGTAATTGACTTGCTGAATTAACTAGTAAGAGCAAGTCAACTCTTTGGTGCCAAAATGACTTTGTCCAAATTTGACAAATATTTTTCAGCTAGCTATAGTGTCCAAAAGCTAAAAACTAGTAGCAATGTTGTTATACCAATTTGATGCCATTTTGGCACAATCTCAAATCAAGACAATCGGATTAAACTCATCTCATATTTCAATGCTAATCAAAAGATGTCATTGACATTTCTCGGCATCAACAATAGCAACAAATGACAATGGGTGAACTTGAATTTTTCTAAAATAAATTGCCAAATTATACTCACCCTGTCATTTTCTTTGGTCTTTTTCGATATTCGCACCATTTTTTAAACTCTTATATATCCCAATTTATAATACTTTTCATAATTTTGAAAATTTTGTATTATAAATCTAATGGAGAATTATCAAATAAGATTCATATTGCATATTTTTAGAGATTCATACCGAAAAATAAGAGTTTTAAGAATGACACAAATATCAAAAAAAAGTCCAAAGAAAATGGGACGGAGTCTGTAGCTTTTCACCCTAAATGGCAATGAATTTTTCAAGAACTCTCGATGGGTTTCTTTCATGATAAATGATCCAACTTTCAAATGTCTCTCTCTCTAAGGTTGCTGAGATGGTTCATGTACTGTATTGTCTGTCCAGTCTACCCTCGTTTGCATAATCTATGATTCACTTTAAATCCACTGAAATTGGTTGATAAATTCCCCATTCATTTACTATCCCTCAAGACTCAAGTACATCACTGCTCTCTCTCTCTTCAATTCTGAAAGACACCTTGATAGCCATCTCTCTCTGCCAGTGAAAGACACCTTTGAGAGTCTCATCTCTTCTTCCAGACAGATTTTTAAATTTCTAACCACTGTGAGTTAAATTGGAATAGGGTGAGGAAAGAAAAAATCACTTTTCAAATTTCCGTATTTCCTACTGGACCATCCACCCACTTTTGCCTTTTTCGGGTCCTTTTCGGATTGATTTTAATGATCAAATTGTAATGACCTGACCCGCTAACCAGGAATGTTTCTATTTTGGCTGAACGCTTGTCCTTAAAAGGCATACCTAAAATGGTGACATGTAGTCCTATGTGAGTGTTAAATATACCAAGTGAGAGCCAACCAAAATATATGTACGGAGCAAGCCTTTAGCTCCCAACCAATGTGGGACCAAGCACCCACCTACCCCTAACTTGGGGTATTACAAAAATTATTCATTGTTGTAAAACTCCTCATAAATTTGATCATAACCAAATTTGAAACACATCAATATCAGGAAAAGCTGAGTTTTTTTACCCAGTTGAGTACCTCAACTATATAAATTAAAAGATTCTGATTATCGAAGTGGGCTCGAAAAGTGTCCGAAAAAGGCAAAATTGAATCAGTATTTTTTCCTCCTATTTTCCTTGCCAAATGAACATTGAGTAATTAGGATCACATGGTAGTTATTTTTACCAAAATGCATGAATCTTGCAATAGTCAAATGAATTTAAATGAACAAGAACTATGAGGTTTTATTTTCTTCAAATATAAGGGTACATAATGTGATCGATGATATTTTGACCTTTAACACTAGGGCATGGTGGCTGAGCACAAGACTAGCTAGGGACCACTTTCTTATCATTTCAAACTTAGCTTTAACATCATTTTCTGTCCTATGGCACATGGTGATGCCTTTTCGAGGTACAAATTGCTAGAGATTTCTTTACGGAAAACAGAAAGAAACAAAAGTGTTGCACACAACAAAATTAAAGTTTTAGAGCAAAACATATGCTGGAATTAAAATGAGCAACTAACAAATTACTGAACTGAATGCAAACAGAAAACTGTAAACTGATGGAAACATAAAGCAATGAAAATGAGTCGAAATAGGAATCAGGATATTGTTTTTGTTAGCATAATATCAGGAAATATTATGTTTCCTGTTTAGTCTAGGTTATATTATACATGTTTCTTTGTTAGTCTTGGTTTCTTTAGTTTGCATGTTTCCGAGACGGTTTAGTTTTCTTAGTGATCATCAAGTCTTGTAGCCTATATAAAAGCATGCTATGGTTATGTTATAGAAACAATCAATAATACGAAAGCACACTTCTTGTCAATTCACTTTTCTAACATGGTATCATGGCTATAAAATCTAGATCCTATGAGATTTCGCTCTTAGCGGGTGGCCTTTTCTTCGTCGCTATCCGCCGGGCACTCATAGTAACATGTAATTGGCTGTGGCACTAACATGATATCATTGCTATAAGATCTAGATCCTATGAGATTTCGCTCTTATCGGGTGGCATAAGCTTCGTCGCTGTCCGCCAGGCACTCATAGTAACATGTAATTGGCTGTGGCACTGGGTGTTTTTTTTTCTCTGAATCTTTATTGTCATGACTTCTCTTGCTCATGGTTATTTTTAATTTTCCTAGTTTTCTCTCTTGGCTTCTTCTGGTTGTTTCTCGTAGCTCCTGGTTGTTTCACCTGGTTCCTAGCTTCTCCTGGCTCCTGGCTTCTCTTGGTTCTCGCTCCTAGCTTCTCTTGGTTCTCGCTCCTAGCTTCTCCTGATTTCTCTTGGCTCTCGGTTCCTAGTTGCTCCTGGTAACCAACAATACAATGAT
The DNA here is from genome assembly GCA_019656275.1 of Rhododendron kiyosumense. Lineage (NCBI taxonomy): Eukaryota > Viridiplantae > Streptophyta > Magnoliopsida > Ericales > Ericaceae > Rhododendron > Rhododendron kiyosumense. Next base: position 1,323 of record BPLS01022037.1, on the reverse strand, counting down.
AAGCACATCTAATTACCATGCTTTGGATACATTGGTGAAATGACCTCCACTTGTCACGTGTTTTTGATAAGCTTCTAAGATCGCTTGATCGTGATGCTTAAGTCCGTTATTTAGTAGCATTGTTGCTTCTAATTCGTCGTTTTTGTTAAATATTGCTTGTAAGGAAGTTTGTTGAGTGTTTCAGGCAAAACGCCCTTAAAAGGCATATTTTGATAGCAAGCCAACTCCTCAATAGAATTCAAGTGATTTTGCCCGGTGGAATTATTGCCAAGATGACCCAAGATTGAAGGCAATAGCATTGGGCAAGGCAAGGGGCCGTCGGGTGACAAGTCTTGGAGGCTGGCTGGCTGACCTGGAATTAAGCTACGCGTATCGATACGGTCTTATCCCATATCGATACCAATTAATTTTCTTTGGAGGCAGAGCATGTTGTATCGATATGGCCTTAATCCGTATCGATACGGGAGGGCTACGGGAGAATGGTCCTTTTCAACTTAACAGCGTGGTATCGATACTTTGCTTATTTTGTATCGATACTGAGAGCCTTCGGCCAGATATTTGTTACTTTTTGGACTTTCCACTTTTGGAATAGTTGCTATTTTTAGTATGTTTTCCAGATTTTTGTAGAGAGAGAAACCCATTTTGTTTAAATAGGGCCTTCATCTCTCTCTTTGGGAGGTAGCTTATTACTTTCTTAGGTTTTTCTCCATTAATGTCTTCCTAAGCTTTTCAAGTGTAATTTCCATTAAACTCAAGTAAGTACTTCTTGTTCTTTGTTTTCTCGTTTATTAAAGTTGTTCATGCGGGTTGGACCTTTATTAATCTCAAGTTTGTTTTCTCTTCTATCAGATAAAAATGTTTGTTAATTTTAGCATGTCTTCTAGTCTTTCAAATATGTGTGAGTAGTCGATTAGACTTGGCACCGGGGTGATTAACGCTCCGAGATTTAAGTTTATCTTGTCTTTCTCAACTCTCGACTTAAAGTTTGATAAGGAAAATGAGCATTGTTCGGCCTTTATGTAACAAAACTAACCGATGTTAATTTCCGGTGATCATGTGCTCGCTCACATGGTTCCGTGAGCGATGTCTCAGTTTGTGTTTGCCAAAAGAATGAAAGAGCTCACTCATTTTCCATGTCACACTTCTAGTCTTTATTGGTTTCACCACTAAATCTTCCGGTTGATAGCCTAAGCCGTGCGATTCAACCGAGTTTTCCTTGAGAAAGTTTGGATAACTTAAGTCCCGAGCGTTAGTCATTCAAATGCCTTGCCGCTTGTTGATAAGCACCCAAGTTTGTACCAATTTGGGTGCTAAAATCCTTCC
>BPLS01022036.1:0-21752 GCA_019656275.1 Rhododendron kiyosumense | reverse complement strand
CGATAGATGTCTGCTTCTAAGAGGATGGAAAAAGGGTACTATTAAGCTGCATACAGATGAAGCAAATTCAAATGGCATCAACCACTCGACCAAATATTTGCTCTCCTAGCGAGAATCGAACCCTCACTTTCCACGTGGAAAAGGCGAGAAAGTGTCATTGGGTTACTTCTGAAAATTTGAGAATTTGATGAAACTTTTCAATTGTTGAAAATTTGATGAAAGTTCGACATCTGCAAATGAGAACCGTGGGTTGGTCAATGGTCGAAATGAAGACCACTAATGCTAAGACACACGGGTGCCCGGTCGACTACCATAAAATGAGTAGTTTTTTTTTTCCCCTTTTCTTTATAATCCTTTTTGAGTTTTATCTTTATTTAATTTTTTTCGCGTTCGTTAATTTTGTATCAAAATTTGGCAGAATAATGGTTTGTTACTTTGTTTTGTCAAGACGAATCGAAAAAGTAAGAAATTATGATTTTTACCATAAATATTGGAGTTTTTATCAAGACAAACTAATAACTCATAAAAGTTTGGTGCAAAACAAACAAACATGATTTTTGAATAATGACAAATTGCCAAAAAAATCCAAAAAGCTAAGAGGATCGGGGGCGACATTAACAAACAAGTGTTTTGGAATAAGCCACTTGGCTAAATTTTTGTATTTATTCAATTTTTTTCTGCATTCGTTAGTTTTGCTTCAAATTCTTGTGGATTATTGGTTCGTCTCATGAGAAATCGGAAAACAAAAAAATTGTAATCCTAACTTAATTTTTTTTTGAATGAAGCCGAAAAATTTGTTTTTTGGTTGATTTTTGTCTTTACTCAAAAAATTTTAAGCTAAGATCATAATTTTTTGATTACTTCCGTTGAGACAAACCAATAATGCACAACAATTTAAAGTGAAACTAACAAATACAACTTTTTTAAAATTAAAACAAAAAAAAAGTCAAGTGACTTATTTAGTCGAAACACCCTACGCCTTTCTGTGGGGGATTTAATAGTCCCTTTGAATTTGAAAAGAACTCAAGATAAACTTCTCCCTATCATATTCCTGCCAATTAATGAAAATAAATACCACAGGAAGGCGTAGGGTGTGTTTAAGTTGAGAAATTTTTCGGTGCCGAGTAGGTACCACGTGGTGCCCGCTCAGTGCATTAGTCCATTTCAGTTTTGGACGGCTCGAATTTGGAGAGAGAGAGTGTGTGTAGGGATGATAGGAGAGAGAGTATTTCAATTTGGGCCATCCAATATATTTTTGGACGGCTCGAATGTGCCCACTCGGGCACCACGTACGTTAGACGGGTGACGTACGTGCTACCCACCCGGCACTAAAAAAATTCTCGTTTAAGTTTTTCCTGTTGTGAAACTGATGGATGACAAAACATTCATAATGATTGAAGCGCCATTAATTCTTCAGTAAATTAAGTTTACGAATAACAAACGCAGTTGTAACAGTAACGTATTAATTATACGTTTGATATTTCCTCCCTATAAACTACAGAAGGGAAATTGCAATGAAAGAGAAGAATCAAAAAGTATCTGATTGATCCTGCTGATCAATTGTGTTTCTGATAGTTCTGAAAGAACTATATTTAACATATATTGTGTTGTTATTGTCCTTATTTTATGTTCTATTCTTTTGCTATTACCTTCGTCGTTTTATATCACGTTATCAGCACGAATCTCTACCCGACTGAGAAGACGATGTCAAACTACACAAAATTGGATTTCGCTGTACTAGACATTTCTGGAAGGAATTATTTGTCATGGATACTTGATGTGGAAATCCATCTCGATGCTATGGAACTTGGCAACACAATTACCGATGATAACGACGCATCCCCGAAGGATCGTGCGAAAGCCATGATCTTCATTCGGCACCATCTCCACGAGGACCTGAAGTCTGAATACCTTACAGTGAAAGACCCACTAAGTTTGTGGAATAATTTGAAGGAAAGGTATGGGCACCAGAAGGCTGTAATCCTACCAAATGCTCGTTATCGTTGGTTGAATCTACGACTGCAAGATTATAAATCTGTTAGTGAGTATAACTCTAATCTGTTCAAGATAGTTTCAATTTTGAAATTATGTGGAGAACAGATTACTGAAAAAGATATGTTGGAAAAGACTTTTTCCACCTTTCACGCCAACAATTTGCTCCTACAGCAGCAATACAGAGAGCGTGGGTTTGAAAAATACTCAGATTTAATCTCTTGTCTTCTGGTCGCTGAACAAAACAATGAGCTATTACTGAGAAATCATGAGTCTCGTCCAACTGGTGCTCTACCAGTCCCTGAAGTGAATAGAATCTCTTTTCTGAGTAATGGACAAGGTCGTGGTCGTGGTCGTGGTCGTGGACATAGACGTGGTCGGGGTAGCCATAACCACCAAGTCCGTGAAGGATCTATTCAGAAATTAGGCAAGAAGCCGGAGTATCTCCAGAAGTGGAATAAGTGGAATAGGTCGGAAGTGTCTAAAGAAAAGGGCAAGAGGGCGCTGAATAAACCCTCTAAGAATTCTGAGGATTCTTGCTACAGGTGCGGTGGGAAGGGTCATTGGTCGCGTACCTGTCGTACGCCAAAGCATTTGATTGAGCTTTACCAAGCATCGCTCAAGGAAAAAGGAAAAGAAATTGAAACAAACTTTACCGATCAAATTGGTCAGAACCAATCTGTTGACCCTTTTGAACCCATGGACATTCCATCTTTCGACATTTCTGAATACCTGGCAGGACCTAGTGGAACCAAAGATGATTTCTTTGGTGATGGAGGTGACTATTCTGAATGGTCACAAGAATGATTGTGTGCTTAGCATATCTTGTGTTTCTACTTATATAAAAAATAAAGACATACTACGGTTATGTCTCAATCATCTTATGATGTAATAAAAAATGCACTTATTCTATAATAATATTTTTAATTGTTTTTGATTATTTATTCATGAAACTTTTGAAATTATGTTTTACATATAATAGGGGCATGGATGCTAATCGGGCATTATCAAATACGAAGATAACTGGTGAAGATATTTGTCTAGTAGACAGTGGTACAACACATACTATTCTTCGAGATAACAAATATTTCAAACAATTGACAAAGGTACAAGCGAATGTCAATACAATATCAGGTTCTGCAAACCTAATTGAAGGCTCTGGGAGAGCAAATATTGTGTTAACAAATGGAACAAATCTAAGTATTGATAATGCTTTGTACTCTACTAGATCCAGAAGAAATCTATTAAGTTTCAAAGATATACGTTGTAATGGTTACCATATTGAAACCATTAACGACGGTAAAGAAGAGTATTTGTGTATCACTTCTTACGTATCTGGCCAGAAGCTAATACTGGAAAAACTTTCTGCATTCTCTTCTGGGTTATATTATACGACGATTAGAACAATTCAATCGTATGCTGTTATGCACCAGAAGTGTACTAACCCAAAACTTTTCATGCTATGGCATGATCGCCTTGGGCATCCAGGTTCAATAATGATTCGTCGTATTATTGAAAATTCACATGGGCATCCGTTGAAGAACCAGAAGATTCTTTTGCCTAGTAATTATCCCTGTACTGCTTGTTCACAGGGAAAATTGATAATTAGACCATCCCTCTCAAAAGTGATTGTTGAATCCCCATCATTTTTACAAAGAATTCAAGGAGATATTTGTGGCCCGATACACCCACCATCTGGACCATTTCGCTATTTCATGATTCTAGTTGATGCCTCAACCAGATGGTCACATACTTGTTTATTGTCTACACGAAATATTGCATTTGCTAAATTACTAGCCCAAATAATTAGATTGCGAGCACAGTTTTCAGACTACCCAATCAAAACAATTCGCCTTGACAATGCTGGAGAATTCACATCTCAAACATTTAATGACTACTGCATGTCAATTGGTATAGATGTTGAGCATCCTGTTGCACACACTCATACCCAGAATGGTTTAGCTGAATCTTTTATTAAAAGACTTCAGTTGATTGCTCGACCATTGCTTATGAAAACAAAATTACCAGTTTCTACTTGGGGACATGCTATCCTACATGCTGCATCTCTAATTCGTGTTAGGCCAACTGCATATCACAAATATTCACCTACACAACTTGTACTTGGTCAACAAACGAATATCTCTCACTTAAGGGTTTTTGGTTGTGCTGTGTATGTGCCTATTACACCTCCCCAACGCACTAAAATGGGTCCTCAACGTAGACTTGGTATATATGTTGGTTTCGACTCTCCTTCTATCATTAGATACCTTGAACCCTTAACAGGTGATGTTTTTAAAGCACGATTTGAGGATTGCCATTTTGATGAATCAGTATTCCCACCATTAGGGGGAGATAAGTTGCAGCCAGAAGCTCAACGAGAAATTATCTGGAATGCTTCCACGTTATCTCATCTTGATCCTCGTACTAATCAATGTGAACTAGAAGTTCAAAGGATCATTCATTTGCAAAGTATTGCAAATCGGTTACCAGATGCATTCACCGACACAAAAAGGGTAACTAGGTCCCATATACCAGCTGCTAACATTCCTGCACGGATTGAAGTTCCTGTAGGATAGACCACTTGTACAACAGCTGATGAATCTAAGACACGCCAAAAGCGTGGAAGACCAGTTGGTGCAAAAGATAAATTTCCCCGGAAGAGGAAAATCCAAGGCAAAGAGATTGACGCCCCAGAAGTAGCTGGTACTCTCGAAGAGACCAAGCTAACAAATGCAAGCGCTTCTGAAGAAGCTAAACCTACAGGACAAGCAAATGAAAGAATAAATCTACCAATATTTCCTCGTAAGTTTGAATCTCCTGAAGAGAAGTCTCCTGAAGAGGTGTTTCCTGAAGAGGAACAGGTACCTGCGAATAATGAGATCTCAATACACTATATGAATACGAGAGAAATATTGGATAGAAACAAAACCGTTGTCGACAACGTATTTTCGTTTAAAGTTGCTCTCAACATTACCAGAAGTAATGAGAACATTACTGGAAGTAATGAAGAAAGTGAACCACAAACTGTCGAGGAATGTCGACATAGGATTGATTGGCCAATGTGGAGAGGAGCAATTCAAGCAGAACTAAATTCTCTTGCAAAAAGGGAAGTATTTGGACCTGTTGTCCAAACCCCTGAAGGGATACAGCCTGTAGGATATAAGTGGGTGTTTGTGCGAAAGCGCAATGAGAAGAATGAAATTGTGCGATACAAAGCACGACTTGTTGCACAAGGTTTCTCGCAGAGACCTGGAATTGATTATGAGGAGACATATTCTCCTGTAATGGATGGTATCACATTCAGATTTTTGATTAGCTTAGTAGTCACAGAATGTCTAGATATGCGTTTGATGGACGTAGTGACAGCATATTTATATGGATCACTGGATGCTGACATATACATGAAAGTCCCTGCAGGATATGTTATGCCTGAAGCATACAATTCAAAACCCCGAAGTGTTTATTCTCTTAAGCTACAAAAATCACTATATGGGTTGAAACAGTCTGGTCGTATGTGGTACAAACGACTTAGTGATTATTTGCTAAAGGAGGGATATGAAAATGATTTAATTTGTCCGTGTATTTTTACTAAGAAATCAAACTCTGGATTTGCGATTATTGCGGTTTATGTCGATGACTTAAATCTCGTAGGAACTCCAGACGAGCTTATGAAAACAGCAGAATATTTAAAAAGAGAGTTTGAAATGAAAGATCTTGGCAAAACGAAATTTTGTCTCGGCCTGCAAATCGAACATTTACCAAATGGTATCCTAGTACATCAGTTGGCATACACGGAAAAAGTCCTGAAGCAATTTTACATGGATAAAGCGCATCCATTGAGTACTCCCATGGTAGTTCGATCACTTGATGTTAACAAGGATCCTTTTCGTCCTCTTGAAGAGGGAGAAGATATTCTTGGTCCTGAAGTACCATATATGAGTGCAATTGGTGCACTTATGTATTTGGCAAATTGTACACGACCAGATATAGCATTCTCAGTCAATTTGTTGGCTCGATACAGTTCTGCTCCAACTCAGCGGCATTGGAAAGGAATTAAACACATTTTCCGTTACCTCCGAGGAACGGTTGACTTGGGCTTATTTTATTCAAAAGGATCAACGTCACAATTAATCGGATATGCAGATGCTGGTTATTTATCGGATCCACATAAAGCCCGATCACAAACAGGATATGTGTTTACGTACGGCGGTGCTGCCATTTCATGGCGTTCTGTGAAGCAAACGTTGACTGCTACTTCTTCTAATCACTCTGAAATCATTGCAATTCATGAAACAAGTCGTGAATGTGTTTGGCTGAGATCAATGATTCAACACATTCGGGAGAAATGCGGATTATCTTCAATCAAGGATTGTCCAACAATTTTGTATGAAGATAATGCTGCATGTATCACACAAATCAAAGGTGGTTATATTAAAGGAGATAGGACTAAGCACATATCGCCAAAATTCTTTTACACTCATGACCTCCAGAAAAACGGTGATATTGATGTTCAGCAAATACGCTCCAGCGACAATCTGGCAGACTTATTCACTAAGGCATTACCAACTACAACGTTCAAGAAGCTGGTAGCCAATATCGGAATGTGTCGACTCAAAGATTTATCATACACTGTTGAGGGGGAGTCAACAACTTGAAAATTATATACTGTGTGTACTCTTTTTCCTTCGCCAGAGGTTTTTCCCATTGGGTTTTCCTTGGCAAGGTTTTAACGAGGCATACGTTTAATATTTTGTCATCCAAGGGGGAGTGTTGTGAAACTGATGGATGACAAAACATTCATAATGATTGAAGCGCCATTAATTCTTCAGTAAATTAAGTTTACGAATAACAAACGCAGTTGTAACAGTAACGTATTAATTATACGTTTGATATTTCCTCCCTATAAACTACAGAAGGGAAATTGCAATGAAAGAGAAGAATAAAAAAGTATCTGATTGATCCTGCTGATCAATTGTGTTTCTGATAGTTCTGAAAGAACTATATTTAACATATATTGTGTTGTTATTGTCCTTATTTTATGTTCTATTCTTTTGCTATTACCTTCGTCGTTTTATATCATTTCCATACTTGTCCCGATGCAATCCCATTAAACAATTGTTGCTTGGGTTCTCCCCCTAATCCCTCTATAAATGGACGCCCAAAAAACCCTTTTTAAAGAAAAGCCAAATCCCGTGCAGAAAGAAAGCCGCAAAACATGGAAGAGCTCCATCCTATACCTAATGACGGTGCAGACTTTGGTACCCCCTCTTTCTCTCTCTCCCTTGATTATCGGATGCCCGTGGGACATGATAGGTCGGTGCCCCAACTCCCTCCTCATGAGTCATGACACATTTGTGTGGCCTACCATGACCAGGAGCATCAAATAATGTGGGTTGATGAAAATGTTACTTTGTGCTATTGCTTTCAATGTAGCATATATGTTCTATTATCGTATTATTATTTTGCTACAGAAATAGTTTTTTGATCAGTTTGTGATTTCATTGTACCTCCACACACTACTCATATTTTCTAGCTTTGTGCTAGTGCTTTCAATACAAGATATTGTTGGAGAAGTGTTTGAATTTATCTAATACAGTACAAATTCCAAGAGGGGGGGTGAATGGAACGACCGATTTAAAATTATAGCAACTAACAAATCAAACAACTATCCAATCCCCATGCCACGCAATTCAATTCAACAATATAAGTAAAGAGCGATAAAACTAAAGAACACAAACACCGAGTTATACGTGGAAACTATTTAGGGTCACAAACACCCTAAGCATAAAACCACGGCCTAATATACTCAAATTTCCATAAATCAGAAGGTTAGGCAAAATACAACAAGTTAGGAATTACCAACTTTTACCCCAAGTTACACCTAACTCCGCTTCTTGCCTAGCACCCCGTGCCCCTTCTTGATTCCATGGACTCCTCGAGCAACACCATCTCGATCTCCGCTCTAGAACGGCTCCGGTATCATCCGGCCATGTAGATTCATAGGCATGAAAATATGGATTTTGTAAAGTGAAGATTTTTATGCAAAAGAATCAATCTAGAGAGAATACATGGATCATCAAAGCATTTCTCTAGATTGAACAAAGATGATTGAATGCTAGATTCAACTCATTCAAAATGCAAATGAAGGGACAAGAGAAAAGAAGATAATGCTTTCTCTCTCTAAAGTGGGCTATTATATCTCTTCTAGCCCTAGAAAAATGAAAAACAAGTTTATATATGGTCAAGCAAGAAAAATCTTGGAGAGCCCTCTAAAGGCGCTCTTAGCACGCGTACAAGGGCCTTACTCGGCTAAGGCACTACTAAGGCTCTCTTAACATGCATGCAAGGGTCTTAATCTGGTAAGGTGCTCCTAAGGCGCTACTACGGCACAAGCACTTAAAATGGCCTTAGACAAAATTTCCCTTCAAATAAAACAAGGCCAATAATATAAGGTTAGTGCATAAATGATATTTCATAAAAGATTAAGACACCGAATAGCTTTAATGATGCATGGAAAAATATTAAGCTAAATGCACATGAGATGCATATACCTTTCCAAGCAAAAAGCACGGCACGGCCTTCGTGATCAACTCTTGAACCAACGGGCGAAGTATCTAATCTAGACAAAATAAAATCACCCCCCAAACCAAAAATGGAAAAAGAATAAATACAAACTCCAACGGTTTGTCACATCCGGAAATCGCCAATTACATTAACAGTGTTGAATCGTCTATTTCCTTAGTCTGATAAAAAAAAATTACTATCTACAATTGAGATAGCTAGAAGTCTCCAAGCACTCTTATTTTGATACTTCAATCATTTTTAAGAAGTTGTAAGGTCAACAAGAGGGGTGCCGCCTGCTCACTACACATTCAAGATCGATTCGTTCTCGATGTTGTCTAACATATTATCAACGTCTAAAGTGGAGAAATATGAATCTGATATTTTTGAAGCTGGTGGCTATAACTGGTGAGTTCGAATTTTCTACATTTACAAACTTTGTAAATAATTGCGCTCCATTTGGGATACAATATAGCTTAGGCGATTGGGTTGTGTTGTAGGAAACTGTCACTGTATCCTAGAGGAAGGAAAGAAAGAAATGCAGACGGATACGTATCTCTCTACTTGGTAATTGCAGAAACAGATACTCTGCCACTCGGTTGGGAAATTAATGTGATATTCAAGATTTTCGTGTATGATCAAATTCGAGACAAGTATTTGACGTTCCAAGGTACGTCTAGCTGCCTATATACCATCAAGTCTGTGTGTGTGTATGCATTTGTGTGTGCGAGCGCGCTTTTGTTGTGGTTTATTATACTTGGTGGTTCACTCTTCGTGCAATAGATGGCAATGGTGGAGTAGCGCGATTCCATGGGATGAAGACAGAGCATGGGTTTGCTCGATTGCTTTCCCTTGAGAACTTCAACAATGCATCAAATGGATACCTAGTGGATGATTCATGCATATTTGGCACTGAGATTTTTGTTATCAAGTCTACTGGCAATGGAGAGTGTGTATCCATGGTAAAGGCAAGTGATGACAACTTTCATTCATGGAAGCTGGAGAAATTTTCAGCTTTGAATACGGAGCAATGTTGGTCTGAAGAGTTCACGAGTGCAGAGAAAAAATGGCATCTCCTCTATTTTATGCACTTTTCCTTTCCAATGGCTTTGTGTAAGTAGCTGAAGTTAGATGTGATTCTCCATTTCTCTTTTTTAATCCAGGAAGCTAGCAGTTTATCCAAAAGGATGTTCGAGCCAGATTGGCGAATATTTATGTCTGGGTATAAATTTGGCCGATTCCGTATCTCTTCTTCCTGAAAGACTATTATATGCTGAATATAGACTCCGCATAAGGGATCAAATCCGTGGTCAACATGAGGAAATGACAGGTCAACTTGCACTTTTCCTTCGAGTCATTGTTCCCAACTAATCTGTAGCTCATTACGTTATTAGTCTAATAGCAAGACGTACAGCTAGTTTTGAACAGTTTTCTGCTTTCAAATGTTGTCAAAGGTAAGCTATCATATGAACAGTTTTGTGCTTTCAAATGTTTGCAAAATTACGCTAACATAAGAATGTATACCGGCGATTCTACCGCAGATGCTTCTTGGTTTTCTACCTCTACAAGGTGTTGGAGATACAACAAGTTCTTGTTGCTGAGGGATCTTCATGACCCGTCAAAGGGCTTTCTGGTAAACGATACTTTGATTGTTGAAGGACAAATTAAGGCTGTAACAGCAGTCACAAGATTCTCCTGAATAACTGAAGGTGCTTTTGTTACTCTTTGAAACTCAATAATGATTCTAGCTATTATCGTTTTTTTGGAAATTATTACTTCAAAGTACAATAAACATCTTGTATATTGCTAACAAGCCTTTGATCGAATCAGTTGGTTAAATTCTAAAAATAGTGGAAAGCGAAGTCTGTTACTATGGACTCGAAAGCTTTGCATGTTTGACTTGAATCTTTACAAAATGATAGAGATATAATACGTTGCTATCGTTCATCAGAATTGAGGTCGCAACCTCGTTAAGTCTTAGAATTGAGTCTGCAACCTCTTCTATGTTTCGGAGGGTAGCATATTATCCATTTATGTGCCCTTGCTGATGGGTTTAAAAATTAGGTTTTGATCCCTATATTTGAGCGTGGTCACTGGTCGACTTGGTGGTATTGGGTATGCTGATAGGTTGAAGTAATTCGACTTACAAAGAGAAATCAATGGAAATGTTGTAATATAAGGCGAAATTTCTTTTACAAAACCCCAATTACCATATGAGCTTTTCTTGTAAGACTTGTAGCCAGGGGCGGATTCAATGTAGTCCCAACTAGGCCACGTGACCCTCCTAAAATGTTAATAAATAATACACATGTCTTCATTTCTCACAAAAGTGATTCGTGTTGTAGTGGTAATTGTTCTGTGTCTTTTTGAAGAGATCATAGGTTCAACTACTGTTGGCGTCTTTTGCTTTCTTTTTAATGCAAAGCAAAAAACAAAAGGAAAGAACAATCTTGCCAGAAATATCTAAAATAAAAAAATGTCTAAACTAGTACTTCTAAAATTGAATAAAATCTTTTTAATGTTGTTTGAAGTTTAGTACTTATTGAGAATTGGTAAAATAGTAAATGAAAGTTATAAGTTACCGTGAGAGAGAAAAAAATTGAAACATTAAATTTCAGTGAGAGAAATTAAGCACAGGACTTGGCTGATCTTGTATTCAAAAGGTAACCCATCTGTATAAAATTCTTGGATCCGCCACTGCTTGTAGCTGATGCATTATTTGTCATTTTCAGGTCTTCATGCACGATGGCTTATTTTTGTCTTTGTTTTTGAAAGTAGTTCTGATATTTAGAGTACTTTATGCAAAGTATAGACTTCAGGGAGTGCTTTTGCCTTGTGGTGTTGACAAACTACGAAGACTCTTGTTTGGGGGCATTTTATGTACTATTTCACGGGCACTGATAAATGTTTTGCTTTGTCATGTATTTGAGCTAAATAGAATTTGGGCATGCTAATTGGTTTGGGTTATCGATGAAAGCTTCATTATTCTAAAAGCAAAAATGTACCGTTATGCTTTGAAATGAATTTTTTTCAGAAGTGCTTGCTTGCTCGAGCAAGCACGAAGGAAAAAGTGACGATGAGGAGGCAAGATTGAGGTGGTGGCTTTTTGCTACCGCTTTGGTTTGATCTCAGATATCGAACCTCGAGTTGCATTAGAAGTCTGGCATACCTGATTAAAGTTGATAAGCTACATGCACAACAATTCAAATTCCAAACACAACACCAAACACAATCTCTTACATACATGTGGGGCTGTTTACATCCTAAAAAGTGCCACCCAATGAAAAAATTCCACGTGGCCCCGAACGGTACGGCGGTTGTATGGAGCCTGTCCCAGTCAAGTACCAATTACAGGGGATTGCGGAAATTAAGGGAGATACCGTTTTTATGTCAAACGGTGTCGTTTTGAAGTAAACCGGTGTCGTTTGAAGAGTAATTAAACGCTGGTTTGGGAGACTATTGGATCTAATCGTTGATTTAGACTTTACGATCATCGAACGGTGCCCTCGCTGTCCTGTTTTATAACTGAAATTAGAATCAATTACAGGGAATCATTGTGGAAGCAGACGTGTTGCATTAATTCACGTTGCTTGAAAATAGGAATCACGATCCAAGAGGCGGCCATGAACACCACGATCGAAGCGAGCAGAGAGAAGGAATTCTGGAAATATCAAGGTAACCGTTCGAAGGTCCCCTCAACCGTTTATTGTGGCCAACGTGGGTATCAATCGAAGACGTGGAGATCGAAGGCAGACCCCGTGTCTATAAATAAAGAAGTGAAGTGAAGAGAGAAGCCCCCACAAAAAATTCATATCATCTGACAACTCATACAAAATGATTGCTCAGAGATCTATCTTAGATTAGTTTAGTTTAAAGTAGGATCTTTTTGTAAGTTGAAGGCTTATTTGCATATAAGATTGCTTTCGATTGAATTCAAGTTCTCTTATTTTCTTGTAAGTTTTCTCTTACCAGAGAATAGTCGTTTGTAAGTCCACTTTTGATTAAATTCAGTGTGCTTATTTTACTGTATTGTTCTTAGAAGAGTCTTAAGAGTGTTTGTATACAAATTTACCTTTGATTAAATTCAGGTTTGTTTGTGTTCAATCATCTTTTCTGATTCGAAGCGCGTCAATCTTTTATTTGGTTGATACCTTAAGGAAAAATCCTCTTAGTTGAGGTAATCGAACGGATAACACAATTGCCTGATTGAGATTAGTTATTTCAAATCAATTTGAAAAGAGTAATTTCATCTGTGAAGTTATTTCTTTTCTGGCACGCCCGCACACAATCATTTGCCATTTGATTGAGCTAATTCAGCCCAAACAATTTTTGGCACGCCCGGTGGGACTCAAAGGTGTCAAAATGCCAAGGCTTCGAAAGCAAATAGGAACACCCATGGGTGATTTAGCGCCAGAAGAACAAGCTGTGCCAGAACAGGCACCAGAGTTAGGAACGCCAACGAATCCTGGTTTTCCTCAATTGGCTTTAGAAATAGAAGAGGAGCCTCATTATGAAGAGCCCTCCTATGAAGTACCTCCTGACGAGGTACCTCCAAGCTTCCAAAAGGGACAAGCCAGTGGCAAAGACCAAAATAGAGAGGAAGTGTTTAGGGAAATGATGGTAGCTTTTCGAGAGATGGCTCAAACCCAGAGAGCCATGATCAAAAGCATGAGAAATAGATTGCCCGACTTAGAGGCAGCAAGGAATAGCCCAGGGGATAATGGGCTAAATAATCATGCCAACTCGAACACTCACCAAAGTCCCTTCGAAGGAAGGCTTGGAGAGGATGTTGGTAGAAGTAGAATGAAATCTAGAACAGGTAAGGAAAAGATGTATCCAGATGAAATACCACAATCTTGGTATGAGCCTGTGAGACCTCCAGAACCTGTCTTAGAGATTCCAAGACAGCCTCGTGGTGTTCACATAGGGATTCGAAGGAATACCAGAGAAAGACAGAGTATGAATCCTCTCTTCGAACCCACATTTGGGGAGTTGGAGGATGATTCAGAACCAGAATTGGTTCGTAAGCCCGAGAGAAGGGGTGAAAACCCACGACACCCTCGCCAAAAAGTCCCAACTACCAAGAATCCTCTTACGACAGCTTATGGAACCCATAGGTCTGTTCGAACTAATGAAGCATTTGATGAAATGCAACCTACACCGTATGGAAGGATTCCTAGAGAGGGACAAGGGGATTTAGACACGACAAGGGGAGTTTATGAAGATGGTTTCATGGGACCAGAGCCTCCTGTTGAAAATCAGGAGCAAAACTTCCTCATAGGCAATCCAGTACTAAGGGACCAAGTCATGGGTCTCATACAAGAGGTTTGTGGACCTCGAACTCGGGGGGTACAACCTCAAATTTATAGAAAACCATATCCAGAATGGGTAGACACGACTTTCCAAATCCCTCGAGAGTTTAAAATCCCAGATTTTACCTTGTTCTATGGAGATGGGAGACAGTCCTCTATAGAGCACATTGCAAGGTTTTCTGCCCAGTGCAAGAATTTGGCTCAAAATGGCTTCATGAAGTTGAAGCTATTCCCAAATTCTTTGTCCGGGCCAGCTTTTGCATGGTATACTAACTTGCCACCAGAATCAATAACTGATTGGTTTCAGATGGAAGAGGCATTCCATGCGCAGTTCTTTAATGCTGAGCCTGAAGTCTCTATGGCAGACTTAGCAAGGCTGAAGCAGAAACCAGATGAGAAAGTAGCAGATTTCATATCTAGGTTCAAAAGAGCAAAGACCAAATGCAAACTTCGACTGCCAGAGGCAGAATTCGTAAGATTAGCGCAAGATGGTTTAGAAAGAGAGCTTCGAAAGAGGTTTGATTCTACAGAGTTTAGAGACTTTGCAGACCTAACCTATAAAGTGGCTAGATATGAATCACTGCTAGAAGAGGACATGGACAGACATAATTCCTCTTACCCTACGTATTATAGGGATCCCAATTATGAGATCGATGCTGCAGAAATTATAGAGCATGATCCTTGTGTGTGTGAGCCTTTGATTCAAAAGAATGTATCTCTAGGACAGAAGTTCAAACAAAAGGAGATTACTAAAGTATATTCTTTTGATATATCAAAAGCAGATGAGATTTTTGATTTCTTGTTAAGAAAGAAAATTATCAAGCTGCCTTCGAATGTGAAACTTCCCACAGCAGAGGAAAAGAATGGGAAGACTTATTGCAAATGGCATGATTCTTGGTCCCATTCAACTAAGTCTTGTAATGTTTTCCGTGACAGGATTCAAGAACAAATCAAGAAAGGAAGGATCAAATTTCCAGAAAAGACTATGGGAATTGATACAACGCCTTTTCCAAAGGTAGAAGAAGTCAACACCAATGTGCCCTCCTCACTGGCTCGAACTGTCAAGAAGTATTGGCAGGATAAGGAGGCACCAGTGAACATGAATACTGTTCAATATGGAAGAGGCAGGCCACACGCTTGTTATCCTCGAGGCATGGGAATGAGGCCAACGCCCTATAAACGAAATGGTGATGGGTTGGCTTCACAGAGATTCTCAGGTAATAATCATTTGCCCATGTTGGAAGCTTCATTTTTGGAGTGTCTGTGTGTAGGTTGCAGGGCCAATTATCTGGTTTTTAAAGACTTGGATAGAAAGGGCGTGAGTTTTTTCCCTAAGGAGATGGGAATGAAGAGATTGACTCCAGTGCAAGCAAGGCTAAGTGACAGTAAGCCTTGGTTGGGACCAAAGGGAGATGTGCCCTCTAGCCCTGTCCCAGTTATCCACAGAAGGGAGTTGCCACCTTCGAAGAAGGCCAACATCGGTCAAACAGTTGAGGCACCAGGAGAAGCCACACAAGAGGAGTTCACTTTGGTGAAAGGGGTTCCTGATTGGTTTCTCAAGCAAGTCAAGCCAGATCTGTTCCAAGGATACAAAAGTTCCAACAGGAATGCGAACAGAACTTTCAAACCACCAGCCTCGAACTCAGGAAACTGGGTGTTAATCAGGGATCCCAAGTCCCAAATACCACAAATGGTTCCATTGCTTTCAAGAACTCAGAAGAGGAAACTCCAGAGAAAATACACGCTTTTCCAATCAGGAGAATCTTCAACGGGGGAAGAATCAGGCAGGAGAGCAAGGCCTAATCCACGGTTTGACAGGGTTAAGAGGGACCCAGAAGAGTTTCGAGCCCAGCATCATGAGAGGGAGACTTTGAAGAAAGTAGCCTCGGCCATGCTTGAAGAAGATCTTGATCCACCTTCTCCCAATTCATTGGCTAGTTACCAGTCTGGGTTGCTCGAAGCCATGTTGGTAGAACAAGAAGGGATCGAAGGAAGCTCTTCACCTATGGAGCTATCAGCACAAGAGGTTGAGAGCAAGGAAGTTAAGGAAACTAAGACACTTGAACCAGCCAAAGAAAGGGCAACAATCCAATTTGGCAAGCAGCCAGAAGTGCAGGTGAATATGGTGTATCCATGCTCTATGGATTTCTTCAAGAATGGCCAGACATCGAAGGGCCAAGGTGGTACCTGGTCGAACTTGGACAAGCCAGTCGACTTCGAAGAAACGCTGAATGATGAAGAATTGAACATCATATGCAACAACTGCGACTTGGAAGAGGTGGCTCAGATAGAGATGGACGGGAACCTGGTATGTGAAATTGAGCAGAGTCAAGAGAGTTTGGAGGTAAGCTCAAAAGAAAGTGCTTGTTTTGTCCCGGAGTCCATGTCTGACGTCGAATATCCCTTGGTAATAGATTTAAATTATGTGGAAATTTCATATCCATTTAAATTACCTACTAATGCAATGAGACAACATCTGCGTCCATTATATATTACTGCATATTTCGATGGAGTCCCACTTAACAGAATCCTAGTGGACAATGGAGCTGCAGTGAATATTTTGCCTTTCCAAACCTTGAAAAAGCTAGGGAAAGGAAAGGCAAAATTGATTCCAACTAGCACATCCATTGCAGGATTTACTGGGGAAAGTCAACATGCCAGGGGGATCATCTCCATTAGATTGGCAGTAGGAGGAATAGAGACTGATACTGCCTTCTTTGTAGTTGACACATATGCTAAATACAATGCTTTATTAGGAAGAGATTGGATTCATGTTAATGGATGTATCCCTTCCTCCATGCATCAGGAATTAATGATTGTCAAGTATGACAAAGGCAAAGAAGTGGGTGTTGAAGGAGTCAAAGCTGATCCACATCCATTTAGTGCCACAGCAAATTTTGCTGAAGCTGAAATGTACAAGTCAGATGTAGTTCCTTTGAGTGAATTACTACAAGCAGCCACTTACCCAACCAACGAGATGGAACTGGGAGAATTGGCAGAGCTGAAATCAAAGCTGAAACAAACTGTTGATTATGAATCAGACACCCCAAAAGATGATGCTGCTTGGATGTAAGTCCAAGGAAGAGGCAGAAGAAGAGGCCAACTCTTTGGCTTTGGTGAGATACGTTGCTTTGGGGATCGAGCAGAAGATTCAAGAAGATAATATATTGGAAGATGTTATGCACGATGGTAAGCCTCAAGAGGAGGAAATCAAGAGTGTTTCTCCAGGGCAGGTCGAAGCTCAAGACCTTCTGGAGGAAGTAGAATTGGGGGATGAACAAAACCCCAATCCAGTGTTCATTAACAAACAGCTTGAACCAAAGGTGAAAGCTGAGTTGGTAGCACTATTAAAAGCAAACAAAGATTGCTTTGCATGGAGTTACAAGGAACTGCCTGGATTGGACAGGGAATTGGTGGAGCATAGGTTGCCTATCAAGCCACAATTCAAACCTGTAAAGCAGCCAACCAGGAAGATGAGTCCAGAGACTATTGCAGGAGTTAAAAAGGAGATGCAGAGGCTTCTAGATGCAGGTTTTATTAGAACAGCCAGGTATGTCGAATGGCTATCCAATGTGGTTCCAGTCCCTAAAAAGAATGGGACTATCAGGATCTGTGTTGATTTTCGAAACCTAAATACTGCAACTCCTAAAGATGAATATCCGATGCCTAATGTGGATACACTTGTGGATGGTTCAGCTGGACACAAGATATTATCCATATTGGATGGGCATTCGGGATATAATCAAATTTATATTGCAAAGGAAGATGTGCATAAAACAGCATTTGCCTGCCCTGGTAATATTGGCATCTTTGAATGGGTCAAAATGCCATTTGGACTAAAAAATGCTGGAGCCACGTACCAGAGGGCTATGAATGCCATTTTTCATAATTTGGTTGGAGGTTTTCTTGAATGTTACATAGATGATATCATTGTGAAGTCAAATTCCAATGAGGATCATTTGAAACATTTGGAGAAGGCATTCCAACAAATGAAGCATTATCAGTTGAAATTGAATCCAGAAAAGTGTTCTTTTGGAGTGTCAGCTGGAAAATTTCTAGGGTATTTAGTCCACAACAGAGGAATACAAGTTGACAAGAACAAAGCAAAGGCTATTATTGAAGCCAAACCACCTTCTACAAAGAAGGAGCTGCAAAGGTTTCTTGGTCAATTAAATTTCCTTCGAAGGTTTATATCTAACACTGCAGGGAAAACTAAAATCTTCTCTTCTTTGTTGAAATTGAAGGAAGGGGAAGAATTCAAGTGGTCCAGAGAGCATGATGAGGCCTTCGAAGCCATCAAAGGCTATCTAGCCAACCCTCCTGTTTTGGCACCTCCCATCAAAGGAAAGCCAGTGAAGTTGTACTTAGCTGCAACACACGACTCAATAGGAGTACTGTTGGCTCAAGACAATGAAGATGGCAAGGAAAGAGCAGTTTATTATCTTAGTAGGTTCCTAAACTCCTGTGAATGCAAGTATGCTGCAGTAGAGAAATTGTGTTTAGCTTTGTTTTATGCTTCCAAGAAACTCAGGCATTATATGTTGCCTAGAGTAACTTATGTTATTTCTCAAACTGATGTAATTAAGCACATGCTTTCGAAGCCAGTGCTTAGTGGGAAAATTGGGAAATGGATAGTGTCTTTGATTGAGTTTTGTCTTGAATATGTACCACAAAAGTCAGTAAAAGGCCAGGCATTGGCCAACTTTCTAGCTGATCATCCAAATGAGCTTGAGACACCAAAAGCGTTGGAAGCCACTGTGGTCGAGATCAAGCCATGGAATTTATGGTTCGATGGGTCAAGAACAGCTCAGATGGCTGGAGTAGGCATAGTTATTGAATCTCCCCAAGGGTTGAAAACCAAATATGGTTTTCGACTAAATGAGGGACAATGCTCCAATAATCAGGCATAATATGAAGCGTTGATCATAGGATTAGAAATTTTACTTAACCTGAAAGTGAGTGTTGCTGAAGTTTTTGGAGATTCTCAGTTAGTGATAAATCAGCTAAATGGACAGTTTAAGTGCACTAGTCCAGCGTTGATAATTTATTATCAACAGGCCAAGAGGTTGATAAATCAGTTCTATATGCTCACTTTAACGTATGTTCCCAGATTCTTTAATGAAGAAGCTGATGAAATAGCTCAAAGGGCATCTGGTTTCAGAGTTATATCAGAGAATGAAAATGAGTTTTGTCAATTAACTTTGAGGAAATCTCTGCCCATGCTGCAAAACAGAATAACTGGTTTCGAAGTTTTGGAAATTAATGTCCCTACTAGTCAAAGTGTTGATTGGAGGCAAGCATTGATTGAATATTTGACCAAACCAGATAGTGTTGCAGACAAGGCAACCAGATTGAAAGCAATAAACTACATAATGTACAACAATGAGCTATTCAAGAGAGGGATGGATGGCCTTCTGTTGAAATGCTTAAACAAGGTAAGTGCCTTTAAGGTAATGGCTGAAGTGCATGAAGGAATTTGTGGAGCACATCAAGCTGGCATAAAAATGAGATGGTTGATAAGGAGGTATGGTTATTATTGGCCTACCATCCTCAAAGATTGTATAGACTATGCAAAAGGGTGTCAAGCCTGTCAAAAAACAGGTCCACTCAAGCGTTTGCCAGTCACGGATTTGCAATATGTGATAAAACCATGGCCTTTCAGGGGTTGGGCCATGGACATGATTGGGATGATTTATCCTCCTTCGTTGGAGAAGCATAAGTTTATCTTAGTGGCAACTGATTATTTTACAAAGTGGGTGGAAGCACAAGTTTTTCAGGAGGTAAAGCAAACCCATGTTATTGATTTCATAAAAGGAATCATATACAGGTTTGGAAGCCCTCAAACGATAACAGTGGATAATGGTTCTATATTTGAGGCAAAGCTGGTAAGGAATTTTGCTAGTAATCATGGAATTTCATTAATATATACCAGCACTTATTATGCTCAGTCAAATGGTCAAGCAGAATCAACCAATAAGATTATTAAGAGGGGGATTCAAAGAATGGTGGATCAGAATCCAGAGGTTTGGCATGAGTTGTTACTTGACACTTTGTGGGCATATAGAAATACAAAGAGGACTAGCACAGGCACGACTCCATTCGCACTAACTTATGGACATGATGCTGTGTTGCCTATGGAGATTACTGTAAAATCACAAAGAGTAGCATGTCAAAATAATTTGGATGCAGGGTCTTATCATCAAGCCATGCACATGGAGTTAGAAGACATTGATGAAGCCAGGATAAAGGCTTTAAATCAAATCATGTTGCAAAAGGCAAGAGTGGCAAGGAGTTATAATAAGAGAGTCGCTCTTCGAAGCTTTGATGAAGGGGATCTTGTATGGAAGGTTATTCTTCCTATCAGGGATAGGAGGGTAAAAATAGATGGATTAGGAAAATGGGCGCCAACATGGGAAGGGCCTTTTCAAATCCATAGAGTGCTGAGAGGAGGAGCCTATCATTTGAGAAATCTGGATGGTTATGTTCATCGAAGGAAAATCAATGGAAGGCATCTCAAAGCTTATATACCATCTATATGGGAATCCTTTCATAGAAGACAGCTTTCGAAGGAAGGTTTCTGAGGTTTTCGATGGGGTTTGGTTATTTTTAAGCTAAAACCAAAGCGAATCCCAAATCCGGGGCATTGGTTGTATAGTGGTGTGATTTCAATTGGTTTTGATACCAGAAGTTCTTTTCTTTGAAGTTCTTATATGATCACACTTCAGCCAGTGTGTCATATTAAGTATTCGAAGCCATGAAAGAGTCAAGTATTGCCAACCAAATTTCCATTATATTTATGAAATGACAAAACAAAAGAAAACCCAAATGGGTTGAAACAGACCCAAGCGGATCTGAGCAAAATAAATACAAACAGATCCAAGTGGATCTGAACAGAAAAAATCCCTCCGGCCTAAAAAGCAAAAATGAAGATCATGGTTGATCCTCACAGTCCCAAGGGAGAATCTTTAAGAAGATCCTCTCTCCGGGGGACTTTTTGCTTTGTGAGCCAAAAGGACGGATGAGAGATCATCCCAGGTCCTAGCCAAGCAGAGACGTGAGGCTGTCTCCACGCACACTAGCTGGCTTCGAAGCTGTTCGACCTCGCTTCGAAGGGCCTGGAGCTCTGTTTGGATCTCTCTCTTGAGTTCCATAAGCATGTTGGCCAGTTTGGTCATCTCAGTCGCCAGTTCGACGGAAAGCATGGGCTGATCAGCGTCCATGATTGGATATGTGGAGCGGGAGAGAGTGAAAGAGAGAGTGCACCGTTCTGTTAACGCATTGGTGTATTTATAATCATACGGGTGCAAAGAACCCACTTCAGTAGTTATGGGCATTGATGAATGGAAATACGTAAGGCTCAGAAGACGAAGGGTCTGAGAACGTTTGGGCGTCATAATTAATGGGTTGCAACTCACAAGGAGACGGCTGGAAAGCCTCGGGAAGTTGATGAGTTGGACTAATTAATTTAGACCGTATGCGTTTGGTTTTCGAAGAGCCAGCTTGTTTTGGCGTCGTCAACATTGTTTATTATTTATTCAAGGGCTTCGAAGCAGAAACCCAGCCAGGGTAAATAATATAAAAATGCTGGTGAAGGAATTTTTGCTTCTTTGAGTTTCTTTATGTTTATTACGTCCACATTAGTATTTAGCATCAGAAGCAGAATGAAGCAGTAGCGAAGGGCTAAACTACCAGTTCATTGGACAAAGCCAGCGTTGGAAATATAAATAGAGAATAAGCATCTTTTCATTTCATCAACTCAGAAAGTTACAAGGGATTACATCAAGAAACCTATCTAAGGATCCATTACATTTGCATAAAGGATTACATCGAGAAACCTATCTAGGGTCTATTAGTATCTCGAAGCTGGGTCCCTAGGGATCAAAGCTG
>BPLS01022035.1:0-11853 GCA_019656275.1 Rhododendron kiyosumense | reverse complement strand
TTTATGGTATTCAAGCATGCTACGTGGCTTAGATGTTCTTACTTTACCATTTCGAAGTTTGAATAATGCTTGTTGTATGTAAAAGTCTCACACGCAGAGTCTCGCATGCAAACGTGACACGAAAACCAAGGAAGTAGAAACATGGCACCTAGGGTGTGTTTAACATGGTTGTTGTGTTTTTCCGGTTGGAAAATATCTTCGAAACTACGTAATGACTATTTCAAGGGTATTACGTAAGTGTGTGTGTGTGCCAATGGGAACCCGGTGCGGCGGAACCATTGTGAGAATACTCGAGAGACCGGAACGGCAGAATCGAGGTTGGGTGTGTATGGCTTGGTTATCCGCGTTACGGAGCCAATGCCTTGTTGTGCCAATGGGAACCCGGTGCGGCGGAACCATTGTGAGGATACTCGAGAGCCCGGAACGGCGGAATCGAGGTTGGGTGAGTTAAAAAGGTGTTTTTGATAAAGTGTAACAATGAAAAGGTTAACGATGAGTCAAACGCCAACGGTAGTTACAAGCGAATGTAAACATGTTAGCGTTATTGCCTTTATTCCCTGCTTATGTACTTATCATGTGGAAATTGATGTTAGTAAAGTAGGATTATACTATTGAGCCCTCGTAGCTCATGGTGTTGCCTTTGTGGTGACCCTGGCATATTATATGGGTGGCGACGCCGGTATAATATGTCAGACTTGATAGACGAACAGGGCGACCTATTCACTTTGGAGGCGTACGGAGCCGAAGAACTCACTAGGCTGGAGGAGCAAGAGGAGCCGTAGAATAGGACCTCTTAGTTTCCTTTTTGTTATCTTTAAACTTCAAATGCTCCTATGTGAGCCATTTTGTAATAATGAGCAGTGACTCGATATTTCTGTAATAAATTTCCTTCATTAACGTACCTAAAATTAGGGGCGTTACAAAAACAGTTAATCCCAACCGCAAGGATTGGTCAAATCGCTTGGTGGATGCTTTATGGGCTTATCGGACTGCTTACAAGACAATTTTGGGAATGCCTCCTTATCGACTCGTTTATGGGAAAGCTTGCCATTTACCGGTGGAACTCGAACATAAGGCTTATTGGGCAATCAAGAAGCTCAACTTCAATTTACCTCTTGCTGGTGCTCATCGGAAGCTTCAATTGACGGAACTTGAGGAAATGAGGTACAATGCTTACGATCATTCAAGTGCTTATAAGTCTAAAATCAAGGAAAGGCATGATAAAAGAATTGTGATTAAAAATTTTGAACTGGGCCAAAAAGTTTTGTTGTATAACTCTCGTTTGCATCTTCATCCCGGTAAATTGCGGTCCCGATGGGCCGGTCCTTATGTGGTTAAAACCGTCTTCCCTCATGGTGCAATAGAAGTAGTGAACATGAATAATGGTTCGTCTTTTAAAGTAAACGGTCAACGGCTTAAGCCTTTTCTTGGAGGCTTCGAAATTGGAGAGCCCGATGAAGTTTTGGTCGATCCTGTGTACTCGGATGACCCTGTTTGATAGCTTGTTTTAATTTAAATTGCACAGGGAGCGAAAGCGTAACCGCTGAACTTAACTGTTTGTCGGACCCGGCCCCCGAGTAGGGGGTACCCACCATTGATTTGGGTATATGTAGCTCCGCACGCCGCTACTAAAAAAAGGATCGTGTGCCCAGCTCCGGTTCGAAGGGCAAACCATTTAATATCAGTGACATAGGGCTTTAATTAGCCTTTCTGATAGGAGTAATTCACAGTAAACCACTCACGCCTTCCAGATTAGCCCCAACGGGGGCGATAGGGATCCTTAGGTTAGGCCTTGATATTCCTGTGCTCGCGCACTTGGCTCTATTTTGTGCTTACCTGGTCACGATCTTAGGGGACGCTGAACTTAATTGTTTGGCGGAGTCTAGCTGTGACTTTGACGCTCCGAGTTCTGATATTAAATTTGTAAATATTGTACATATTTGTTGTTCTTTCTTGCTTTGTTCTCTTTTGCTTAGCTTTGCATGTTTTGTTTAGTTTTGGTTTTGTTTAATTTAATGTTTGCATCGAATAAAATCTTGGAGATCAATCACATGAAAAAGATATCACCAATGTGTTAGTGTAACAAGGGCTTTCAATAGCTTTTCTTGGTAATAGTTTATCGTTAATGATCCATGCACTCCGCGATTGCCCATAATCGGAGGCAACTTAGGTCTGTGAGTGAGGTTTGATATTGCCTGGAGTGCACGCTAGGTTGTATCTTGTCCTTGCTTGTTTTTGATCCTAAGGGACGCTGAACTTGATTGATTGGCGAGGTCGAGCGATAGATTTTATTACGGGCACTAGCATAACACATGTTCAACGGTCTAGTATAGCCACCTATTACTTACCCCACCGGTAAGAAATGGGAAGAAAAGTATGACTCGTGTGATCACGTGATGATCGGGTGGTACATTTCATTCTGTTTTGCATGTTTTGATTTATTCCTTGCATGTTCTTTTTGTCCTTTTATTTTCTGTTTCTTCATTTTTGGTTTAGTTTGAAGCCGGATAACACGGGCCGGTGGTTCTAATGTCAATTGTTTTGTGGAAGGTCGTTCTCTTAAGTCTTCTGCAGGGTTTATGTGCTACCACACCAGCCTTGGTGGATTGGGTCTAAAGCCGGAGTGAGTGAGGCGTTCAGGAGCCCTAAGCATGGGTGTGGCTATGAGCCGCGGTTGTTAGTCCGATAAAGCTTTGGATATGGCCCTGTGTGACTAGCTATGGTTCCGAGTTGGTAGAACCGAAGGAGTGAACCCTGGAAGCATCTAATCTGGCTGGAGCAAAACATTGACATAAAATCCTCCAACTTGGTCGAGGTATTTAGGGGTTGACATTCCCCTTGGACGGTACATTCGCACACTCTCTTCTCTTAGCTTTATTCCTAATGCTATGAGGGCATAGCATCGCTTTAAGTTGGGGGGAGGGGTTAGCTTATGTGCTATTTGTTTGCTTTTTGTGCTTTTTGTGTTGCATTCTAGTTGCATTTGTGTGATTTGTGTTAAAATTGAAAATCCAAAAAAATGAGAAAATTCAAAAATTTCAAAAATAAATAAAGGTTTTTACTTGCAAATCTTTCCTTTTATCATGGTTTTTAGTTTTGTTCATGACTTGTTGCATGCTTAATTATTTTTAGTTGGCAAGAGTTCGTAGCAATCCTAAGAATTTTTGTGCTTCTCAATTTGCATGCTTAGTTGAAAATTGAATTGGTTAAGTTTTGAGCAAGTTTTCGAGCAAGCTTTGGTCCATATCCCCACTTTTCCAATAAAATGTTTGTAGTTAGGTGAATAATCGCATGTCCATGACTAGTTGTGTTTAAATGTCGATTTTCAATTATTTTGGAATCTAAAGCGCACTTAGGAAAGGATACAAGGCATTCCTTGCATGATCATACCACATATGAGTCACTTTGTCCTGTTTTGCATCCTGTCATTTTCTCCATTCCTTGCTTAACTTAGGTGACCGGTGTTTGGAGGGTTGTTTTGGTGGGTGTCATTGCTTAGAAGGTGTTTTGGAGGTGTTGGGGTGGCTATGGAATGCGAATTGTTAGAAGTTCTAGGGACCAAATTGAAGCAAAGCAAAGTTCTGAGTTAAACCCATCGGCATCGATGGGATTATTTGTTTTACATCGCTGCCGAAGTTGCTAAGGCAGGCGGCTAAACCCCATCGGCATTGATGGGAGGAATAAAGGTCCATCGCTGCCGAGCAGCTCATCTCACCAGGTAGTTAAGACCTTCGGCATCGATGGGGATCCATAATTGACATTGCTGCCGAGCAGCTTAGGGGCAAAATCACTTCAGAGCCTCGTCAGGAATCAAGGCAAAAATTCTCAAGCTTCAGAACCCGACTGTTTTCCCTTTTTTTTCCTCCATTGTTCAACTACAAACCCTAACCCCAAACCTCCAATCACCCACCAAATCTCCCATATACTCCCATATACTCCACCAAATCCTCCAACCTCTTCAACAATCTTCAAGTATCCTTCATCAATTTCAAGGATTTCCACCAAAAATCAAGGTAAACCTATTCCCCCTCCTTTAATCCGAATTTTTTCTACTTCTACCCAAAAATTCCGAATTTCTTCTTGTTTTTCACCTATTAATTCATTCCCCACCATATTCTAGCCTCCATTCACCCCTTCTAACCAAAAATCAGTCCACCAAAAAACCCTACCCCCCTAAAATCCGAAAATCCCCAAATTGAAAAACCCAAACCCCTTTTTCTCCAATGCCAAGAATCAAGCAAACCGCTCACCGCTCAGGCCCCTCTCAACCCGAAATCGAAGAAGAGGATGAATTTTTGGCAGACAGTGAGGAAGAAATTCAGCCTGAAGAGGCTAGTGGTTCTTGACCCAAGCGGAGGAGACAGACTCCGGCTCAGATTGCAATGGATAAGAGGCTGAATTGGGAGAACAGTTTTGTGGGCAGAAAGTTCAGGAATGAGAGGCAAGTGGATGCAAAGGCATTGCCGGAGGGTCACATAGGGTTTCGTTACATTCAGCAAAGAGGTTTGAATTTCTGGACCGAGAAATTGTTTGGTTATAATAAGAATGCTGTTATTGAATTTTACAAATTTATGGTTATTCCTGAGGGGGATTGGGAAAGTAATCCGGATGTTGCAATTGCTTCGAGGGTTGGGGGAGTTGATATTATGATTATGCCAAATGACATTGCTAGATACTTGAAAATTCAAGGGCCCTCGCCCGAATCTGTGAATTACCCTAGGAAGGACGAGATGATTGATTTGCAAGTTGTGAATGAGATTTTGTTTACCGACCCCTCTTTGGCTTCATTACCGCATGTGCCCGGCAACTTTAAAGGAAGTTTTAGGTTTTTGAACAAAGTAATTCATTATAATTTGTACCCCCGAGGCTCGGAAAGTAGACCAACAAGGAAGGATGGAGAGATTTTGTTTGCATTTGCTGCTGGAGAGTTTGTAGTTGATTGGGCCATGTTTATCTTTACTCAGTTGCGTGATTTTCGGGCCAATACATTGATTACTGCTAGTATGCCATTTCCTTGTATGATTACCGCTTTGTACAAAGAGAAAGGAGTGAAGGCGGCAGCATATGAGAAATTGGAAGAACTTTCTCCGGGGACGTTAGATGACACTTTTGATGTGAAGAGTTCATCCCAGATTTTCACAGCCAAAGGGAAACAAGCAAAAAGGGGGGATTATCTGACTACGATGCCTTCGAGGAAGGAAAAGCAAGGGTCTTGGATCAAAAAGTTGTTTTGCCAAGGGGTTTCAATAATCAACAGTCAAAGAAAGGAAAAGGTTGAGAGGAGGAAAATCATGAGAGAGCAAGAAAGGCAAGGAAAGGAATTGGCTTGGCAAACCACAGTTTTGGAGCAATAATTCGGGGTGAAGTATGAGCCAGGGCCAGTTGATGAGGGGGAAGTGAGTGATGACTTTGCTTGTAAAGCCCCTAATTTTAGGTACGTTAATAAAGGAAAATTATTACAGAAATATTGAGTCACTGCTCATTATTACAAACGGCTCACATAGGAGCATTTGAAGTTCAAAAGATAACAAAAGGAAACTAGGAAATCCTAGTCTACGGCTCCTCTTGCTCCTCCAGCCTAGCGAGTTCCTCGGCTCCGTACGCCTCCAAAGTGAATAGGTCGCCCTGTTCATCTATCAAATCTGACATATTATATCGGCGTCGCCACCCATATAATATGCCAGGGTCACCACAAAGGCAACACCATGAGCTACGAAAGCTCAATAGTAAATCCTACCATACTAACATCGATTTCCACATAATAAGTACACACGCAGGGATAAAAGATAATAAGCTAACATGTTTGACGTTCGCTTGTAACTACCGTTGGCGTTTGACTCATCGTTAACCTTTTAATTGTTACACTTTATCAAAAACACCTTTTAACTCACCCAATCTCGATTCCGCCGTTCCGGGCTCTCGAGTATCCTCACAATGGTTCCGCCGCACCGGGTTCCCATTGGCACACAAGCATTGGTTCCGTAACGCGGATACCAAGCCAAACACACCCAACCTCGATTTCGCCGTTCCGGATTCTCGAGTATCCTCACAATGGTTCCGCCGCACCGGGTTCCCATTGGCACACACACACACTTACGTAATACCCTTGAAATAGTCATTACGTAGTTTCAAAGATATTTTCCAACCGGGAAAACACAACAACCTTGTTAAACACACCCTAGGTGCCATGTTTCTACTTCTTGGTTTTCGTGTCACGTTTGCATGCGAGACTCCGCGTGTGAGACTTTTTACAAACAACATGCATTATTTCAACTTCGAAATGGTAAAACAACAACATATAAGCCATGTAGCATACTTGAATACTAAAAACAACATAGACATGCATTTTTACTTTTCAAACAACAAACAAGCCATTTTTAAAGTGAGATCACAACTTCTTTACAAAATCAAAGTAAGCTTTTGAAAACTAGTCAAGATTACTACCAATTAGATAGAAAATAGTTAGGATTAACTACAATAGATAGAATTCACTACCGTTCTCCTTGGCGGTGGCTTGGACGTCGGGGTGATTTCGGCAGCGTAACGGCGCTCCGATTGCTTCGAAAGGAAAAGTTTTGGAAAACTTTCCCTAGAAACAACCTAACTAACTACTACTACTCTACTTTGAGAGCCGTCGGGTGGTTTTGGAAGCGGCTCGGGGGTTTCACTCAAGAACTCACAAAACAAAGAGAAACTTTGAATAAAAGACTAAGAACTTGGAATTTCTAGAGAGAAGGAGGAGCAATTGCTTTGAGGTGTGATTTTCAAAGAAGGAATGAGCTTCTATTTATAGGCCAAGGGGTGCCCCTCTCTCTCATATGGCCGGCCCTCTCTCTCTCCCAATTCCCCAATTTTTAACTCCAACAAATCCAACTTTGAAGCATAAATCAAGGAGAAAATCCTAGGCTTGCATGGCTAGGTTAGTACTAGATTGGATTCTTGGACTAAATGGAAGGATGAGATGAGATTGGTACATGATCAAAGGGTTGAGGAAATTCCAATTTAAATGGAAATATCAATGGAAAATCAATGGAAAATCCTAGCTTGTAAGGCTATGGTGTACCTTGGAGAGATCTTGCATCCAATTGGAGGGTTGAGATGAGAATTGTACACCATCCAATGGTTGAGAAGCTTGCTAGGTGAATATGGGAGTACAAAGGTGTAAGGATTTGAATTTGGAAGAAAATATATGCAAGGATTTGAAGTACACATCAAAATTCAATTCAAGACTTACATCAAATCTTCCATCTCTCTCCTTCCTCTCTCTCCTCTCTCCCTTCTCTCTCTCTCTCGGCCTCTCTCTCTCTCTCTCTCCTCTCTTGCATGGTACAAGCATATATATGTATATATATATGTCATACAAGTTGTAAGAAAATCAAATAAACAATTAGTTTAAGGGTACTTTGAAATCCAAGGTAGAATAAAGTCTAGGATTCACTTCCACCAACTAATTAAATACTAGGGTACCATAGGCATTATAATAATCCTCCTATGTACAATACATATATACACATATATATGTATATATAAAAGTAGTAAAAATCCCATTAAAGAATAATTAAAGGGTACTTTGGTCACTATTTACTTTTGATTAAAGTAATAGTACTTTTTCCCCAAATTAAGGAAAGTAATTAATTAGATGATCTAATGGCACTTAGGAAGATTAACCTCTTTATCCAATGGACAAAGCTTCCCCTAACATCTATTATCCAATGGATAATAGTTATTAGGCCAAAGAAAATATTAAAGTAATTTAAAAGTACCATAAAGTAAGTTTACTTTTTAATATAAACAATTGGGATTCTATTACCCAATGGATAATAATCCCCCTAACCATTATTGTCCAATGGTCAAAGAAATAATTCAAATTGATTAAAAGAAAAAGAATATCAAAATATAAAGTCTAGGGTCCAAAAGGTTCAAAAGTTCCAACGAGGGGCAAAACGGTCATTTTGCCAAGACTAGGGAACTTTTCGGTTTAGTTACCCTAACCGGATAGTTAGATACTAACTATGCCTGTTAAGTAGGACTAAAGCGAAAGAATTGAAACTTGAGGGACCAAAGTGCAATTATGGCAAAATTCAAGAATTTACGAAATTCAAGCGATTAAAATAAATAACTCGAATAATAAAATAACTTTTTATTCCATAAAATTCAGAGTTATTACAACCTATCCCCCTTAAACAATTTCGTTCTCGAAATTAGGTGCACGCTAGGATTCAAACAGGTGAGGGTATTTCATCTTCATGGTTTCCTCTCTTTCCCAAGTAGTCTCTCCAGCTCCACGATACTTCCATAGAACTCGGACTAACTTGATTGTCTTGTTACGGATAGTCTTCTCGCTTCGGTCTTGAATTTCAATCGGCTCTTCTTCGTATGTTGCATCTTCCTCGATAGAGATGTCCTCCCAGTTGATAACGTGAGTGGGCAATGCTAGATACTTGCGAAGCATGGACACATGAAACACGTTATGCACTCGATCCAGCTGGGGTGGTAATGCCAAGCGATAAGCAACTTTTTCGATCTTCTCCACGATGTCGAACGGTCCAATGTAGCGCGGGGATAGTTTTCCTTTCTTTCCAAATCTGATGACTCCTTTCTTTGGTCTGATCTTCAGGAACACATGATCTCCCACGACAAAAGACAAGGGTCGGCTCCTTTTATCCGCGTAACTCTTCTGTCGGCTTTGAGCAGTCTGGATCCTTAGTCTAATGGTCTTGACCTTCTCCGTTGTATCTCGCACAATGTCGGGTCCGATCAATCCCGTTTCTCCAGCATCCGTCCAACAGACTGGCGATCGACAGGGTCGTCCGTATAGAGCTTCATATGGTGCCATTCCGATGCTTGCTTGATATCTGTTGTTGTAGGCGAACTCCACCAATGGCAAGTGCTGCTCCCAGCTCCCAGAGAAATCCAAAGCGCAAGCTCTCAGCATATCCTCCAGAGTTTGAATAGTCCTCTCCGTTTGTCCATCTGTTTGAGGGTGAAAGGCTGTGCTAAGCCTTACGTCAGTTCCCATCGCTTTCTGCAATCCTTTCCAAAAGTGTGACACAAAACGTGGGTCTCTGTCAGACACTATCGAGACCGGTACTCCATGAAGGCGTACGATTTCTCGAATGTACAACATGCTTAGTTGCTCCACGTTTTCCGTCATCTTGACAGGCAAAAAGTGTGAAGACTTGGTGAGTCGGTCCACAATCACCCAGATAGCAGTATTGGACTTGGCAGATCTTGGTAATCCAGTGACGAAGTCCATCGAGATATGCTCCCACTTCCACGTCGGTATTGGCAAAGGTTGAAGGTCTCCTCCAGGTTTCTGATGCTCGGCCTTGACTTGCTGGCATACCAAACAGGTAGACACAAATCTCGCAACATCTTGCTTCATTCCTTCCCACCAGTACGTTCTTCGCAGGTCATGATACATCTTTGTACCACCAGGGTGAACTGCAAAGTTCGAATGATGAGTTTCTCGGAGTACGCTTTCACGAAGGGTTCCAACATTGGGCACGAATACCTTCCCTTTGAATTTCAGACTGTTATTCTCCTCGATAGTCCATCCTGGCACCGCCTTTCCTTCTCGGATTCGATGCCGGACGAATTCACAAGTCTGTTCGAAGGTTTGGGCTAGGAGTACTTCCTGATGAAGTGCTGGCTCCGCAATTAGGGCATACAATCGAACATTCCCATTTTCTGATGATGGCCGCAAGTTGAACTCGTTGAGAGTATCAACCATCTCCCATTCCTTGATGGCAGTTTTGACTTTCTGTGCTCTTTCCTTTCGGCTAAGAGCGTCAGCTACCACGTTAGCCTTGCCGTGATGATACTGCATGGTAAACTTGTAGTCTTCCAAATACTCCATCCATCGACGCTGTCTCAAATTCAACTCCTTCTGAGTGAAAAGGTACTTGAGACTCTTGTGGTCGGTAAAAACTTCGAATTGTTCTCCCCACAGATAGTAACGCCACGACTTGAGAGCGAAAACTACCGCAGCCAATTCTAAGTCATGGGTGGGGTTATTCTTCTCGTGCGGTCGGAGTTGTCGAGATCCGTAAGCCACAACCTTCCCATTCTGCATCAGCACGCATCCTAAGCCATCTCTTGACGCATCACAGTAGACAGTGTAATCAATACCACGCTCGGGAATGATAAGAATCGGCGCGCTGGTCAATCTCTTCTTCAGCTCTTGGAAAGATTTCTCACAAGCTTCACTCCAATCTAGCTTCACTCCTTTCTGAGTTAGCCTGGTCATTGGCTTAGCTAAGATTGAGAAGTCTGGTATGAATCTTCGGTAGTAACCAGCCAATCCTAGAAAACTTCTGATCTCAAACACAGAGGTCGGCTGTTTCCATTTCAGCACTGCTTCAACCTTGCTTTCGTCCACAGCAATTCCATCCTTAGATACTACATGCCCCAAGAACTTAACCACTTCAAGCCAAAATTCGCATTTACTGGCCTTAGCGTAAAGTTGGTTATCTCGGAGTATTTGTAGTGCCATTCTAAGATGCTCTTCATGCTCTTCCTTGCTGGCAGAGTAAATCAAGATGTCGTCAATGAACACCACTACAAACTTATCTAAGTAGGGTTGAAAAATCTTGTTCATGAGACACATGAATACTGCTGGAGCATTGGTCAGTCCAAACGGCATTACTACAAACTCGTAGTGGCCATATCTTGTTCGGAAAGCCGTCTTGACAATGTCTTCATCTCGAATCCTTAGCTGATGATATCCTGATCGGAGATCGATTTTGGAAAAACAAGTTGCTCCTCTCAATTGATCAAACAGGTCATCGATCCTGGGCAAAGGATAACGGTTCTTGATCGTGACTTGGTTCAGCTTCCTATAATCGATGCATAGACGAAGCGTTCCTTCCTTCTTCTTCACGAACAGAGCTGGTGCTCCCCAAGGCGATGTGCTGGGCCTAATGAATCCTTTGTCCAGCAGCTCTTGCAACTGAATCTTGAGCTCCCTCAATTCGGCAGGGGCCATTCGGTACGGGGCCATGGAAATTGGAGCGGTTCCAGGCTGCAATTCTATGGAGAAATCTATCTCCCTCGGAGGTGGTAAACCAGGAAGTTCTTCTGGGAAAACATCGGCGTACTCGCAAACGATGTGTGGCAATCCCAGTTCCATCCTGTCAGTTTCTTCCATTTGGAGACTGGCTAGCCATCCAAATAGTTGATTCTGCCACCTAGATCTTCTCGTCATTGAACTCGTCGTTTCTCTATCCCCCTTAAAACGGAAACGAGTCCCTTCTAGGGTGTAAGCCGTCACAGTCTTCTGGTGACAATCGACGACTGCTCGATGAGCTGATAGCCAATCCATTCCAAGGATAACGTCGAAGTCTGCCATATCGATTACTCGGAGGTCGCAGGTAAGACGTAGATTTGCTACTTCTATTTCGCACCCTCTACACACTAGACTAACAGCTATACTTCCCCCCAAAGGCGATATTACCCTTGTACTCTTACTTAGGGGTTCTGTTTCTAGTGCTAGAGCAGTTACGCAGGCAGTAGAAATAAACGAATGCGATGCACCAGAGTCAAACAAAGCTTGTACGCAAGTACTATAAAGCAGTAGCGTACCTTGGATCACA
Source organism: Rhododendron kiyosumense (assembly GCA_019656275.1). Taxonomy (NCBI): domain Eukaryota; kingdom Viridiplantae; phylum Streptophyta; class Magnoliopsida; order Ericales; family Ericaceae; genus Rhododendron; species Rhododendron kiyosumense. The sequence continues at coordinate 259 of BPLS01022035.1, read as the reverse complement.
GATGGATCCGGCTCTTGTTCCTCGGTTTGCAGCGCAAAGATACGCCCTCCAGCGCCTTGCTGAGCTCCCATGGGCTGCTTTCCCTTATTCTGCCCGCTCTGCTGCTGGGCTGAACCTCCAGGGTTTTGCTTCACAAAGCTGGCCTGCCCGGGCTGCTGAGCCTTCTGGTTTCCGAAGCTTCCAACCTTCTCCTTCTGAGGCTGGGGACACTCACGCTTGTAGTGACCCATAGCTTGGCAGTTGAAGCACTGCACAAATG
>BPLS01022033.1:0-17735 GCA_019656275.1 Rhododendron kiyosumense | reverse complement strand
GTCTATAAATAGAAGAGTAAAGCAAAGAGAGAAGCCCCCCACAAAAATTCATATCATCTGACAATTCATACAAAATGATTGCTCAGAGATCTATCTTAGATTAGTTTTTTAGTTTAGAATAGGATCTTTTTGTAAGTTGAAGGCTTATTTGCATGTAAGATTACTTTTTGATTAAATTCAAGTTCTCTTACTTTCTTGTAAGTTTTTTCTTACCAAAGAATCGTCGTTTCGTCACGACCCAAAACCTACCTTGGAAGTCATGACCGGCCAAGCGGGTGTTAAGCCGCCAAAGGCCTACACATATTCTAGTTTAGGGATTTCTCGCATATCATTATCATTTAAAACCATATAAGCAAAGTATGCGGAAGCATAGAATACATAACATAATCCCAGAGCTTGTAAGTGTACAAGTATAATAATTACAAACCATTAGGCTACACATGATGCACCACGGTTATTCTAGCAGCCCATTCAGTCCACAACTTGCTATCTACCTTAACTTGAAAAATTGAAAAAGGTTTTCATAAGCCGAAGCTCGGGTGAGAAACGTATACCAAGGTTACAAGTTTGACCATGAAAATATCCCACATTATAAAACAGTTCAAAGCAACAATCCAAATATTTCATTGAACATCCAATACATGCATTTTAGCCCGTAAGCTCATTTCTTCGGTCCAAGAGATGGACCCTTTTCATTTCATTTCTCTTTCAAATTTTGTACTTTTGAGCGATAATAATAGCATTCAACGGTTTTTTTGCCAGTCAGTTGGGGAGCGACCCCATTGAAGAGTGGTAAGATATCGTTACCCGGTGATGCCTGACTGCATCTCCTACCTTATTACTTCATGCCGCTAGTTTCTTTCCACGTCCCCTAACCTTTATAAAACCCTTTCGCCGATATGGTGATTTTGGATTAACCCTCAATTGAGGTCCAAAAAGGGTCATATTCTAACCTCGCAAGCTAGTACTATAATGGGTCCAACAAGGGTTTACTAATTTAGACAAATTACTGAGCAATATTTATGGGTTAGTGATAATCAGTGCATTTCTACTTAGGTACCAGTTCAATGGAGTAGGTACCAGTTTAATGAAGTATCTCGCATACATGATGAATTAAGCACCTCTTAAAGGTGAGTTGCGCATACCTTAGTTACATGCATTTTCTAAATTTTTGGAATGAAATGCCATTGCATGATTTTACTGAAAAATATGGAATTTGAGCATCTTACTTGGTTGAATTGATGATGATAAATGGGAAATACATACGATGGCTTGTTTATAAATCTTATGAGTTTCAGTTAAATTAGACCATGGCAATATGTTTTGGGAACTTGAATTTTACTTCTTGAGGTACATGCTTGTGATAATATGAATCATTCGAACGGTGTCTCGTGTGACGACCCGAATTTTTACATTGCCTCAAAATTAATACATCTCCAATAATTACAAATCCTCAAGATAAATATACATGGTGGGCCTATAAACCTCCAAAATAATACAGATTTTCTAAACAATCTCTATAAAACTTAAACCTTCAAATACTTCAACTCGGGTCCCCACTAACTTTCTCTGCACCTGAAAAATATAAAACGCCCGGGTAGTATATGCAATACGAGGACAATAACATGGCTAGCAATAAGAATATGCTCAATAAACGAGGATAACAAATCAAGTAGGATCATTTTGAACGCTTTTCATTTATAGCCTCGTACCCGGCTCATTTCGATAACATGCCAAGCACCACCTAGGTCAAAACTCTGTATTGGGCACATAGGCCCCATAAACGTACTGGACGCCCCGTGCGGCAGTCCATCATACATCTTTCATAATTCTATGATCCGGTGGGCTTAAACATGTACCAATCTGTTCCATGGCTTTCAGCCAAATACTTTCTATGTCACGATTCAAGAAGTGACAATAATCGAGTCAATAAGCATAGATATCAAATGAGTACAAATATGAGAGAATCAAATAACACTCTTTGCAAAGAGATTTAGCTAGGAATATATTGCACACTACCCGGTACCTCAAAGTTACGCCTGAATATCACCCGCCGAGATTAAACTAATAGCATGTCTAACTTTGTTCTCTGGAATATGCCTATTATTTTCGGTTTTCTTCCCACCATAAAGTTTCAAAGTTACCTATATACTAAACTCATGCTTAGTCATCATGTCTTAAATCCACCAATTCACCCTTTGTGTTCCACGTCCAATCCTACAAGGCACACATGCACACTACAACATGCACTACAAGTTTCAAGGCACCGAATGCCTATCTTTTCTTTTGTTTTATTACCTAATTAAGTTGCCATATTGTCTAAATACCTAATTCAAAAATATTGCCATTTAGGAAAATACGGGTTGTTATACGTTTGTAAGTCCACTTTTGATTAAATTCAATGTGTTTATATTTCTGTATTATTCTTGAAAGAGTCTTAAGAGTGTTTGTATACAAATTTACCTTTAATTAAATTCAGGTTTGTTTGTATTCAATCATCTTTTCTGATTCGAAGCGCGTCAATCTTTTATTTGGTTGATACCTTAAGGAAAAATCCTCTTAATTGAGGTAATCGAACGGATAACACAATTGCCTGATTGAAATTAGTTGTTTCAAATCAATTTGAAAAGAATAATTTCTTTCTTGAAGTTATTTCTTTTATGGCACGCTCGCACACAATCATTTGTCATTTGATTGAGCTAATTCAGCCCAAAAAATTTTTGGCACGCCCTGTGGGACACAAAGGTGTCAAAATGCCAAGGTTTCGAAAGCAAATAGGAACACCCATTGGTGATCTAGCGCCAGAAGAATAGGTTGTGCCAGAACAGGCAGCAGAGCTAGGAACGCCTATAAATCCTGTTTTTCCTCAATTGGCTTTGGAACTTGAAGAGCCTCTTTATGAAGAGCCCTCTTACGAAGCACCTCCTGAGGAAGTGCCTCCAAACTTCCAAAGAGGACAAGCCAGTGGCAAGGACCACGATAGAGAGGAAATGTTTAGAAAAATGATGATAGCTTTTCGAGAGATGGCTCAAACCCAAAGAGCCATGATCAAAAGCATAAGAAATAGGTTGCCCAACTTAGAGGCAGCAAGAAATAGTCCAGGAGATATTGGGCTAAATAATCAAGCCAACTCGAGCACTCACCAAAGTCCCTTCGAAGGAAGGCTTGGAGAGGATGTTGGTAAAAGTAGGATGAAGTCTAGAACAGGTAAGGAAAAGGTGTATCCAGATAAAATACCACAATCTTGGTATGAGCCTGTGAAACCTACAAAACCTGTTCTGGAAATTCCAAGGCAATCTCATGGTGTTACCATTGGGGTTCAACGAAACACTAGGGAAAGGCAGAGCGTGAATCCTCTCTTCAAGCCCACACTTGGGGAATGGGAGGATGACTCAGAACCAGAATTGGTTCATAGGCCCGAGAGAAGGGGTAAAAACCCACAACACCCTCGGCAAAATGCCCCAACCACCAAAAATCCCTTCAAAACAGCTTATGGAAGTCATAAGTCTGTTCGAACTAATGATGCATTTGATACAATGCAACAACCACCATATGGGAAGTTCCCTAGAGAGAAACAATGGGATTTAAACACGACAAGGGGAGTTTATGAGGATGATATTATAGGACCAGAACCTCCCATTGAAAATCAGGAGCAAAACTTCCTCATAAGCAATCCAATACTAACAGACCAAGTCATGGATCTCATACAAGAGGTTTGTGGACCTCGAATTCGGGGGGTGCAGCCTCAAATTTATAGAAAACCATATCCAGAATGGGTAGACACAACGTTCCAAATCCCTAGAGAGTTTAAAATCCCAGATTTTACTCTGTTCTATGGGGATGGGAGACAGTCCTCTATAGAGCATACAGCAAGGTTTTCTGCCCAATGTAAGAATTTGGCTCAAAATGGCTTCATGAAGTTGAAGCTATTCCCAAATTCTTTGTCTGTGCCAGCTTTCGCATGGTACACTAACTTACCACCAGAGTCAATAACTGATTGGTTTCAAATGGAAGAAGCATTCCATGCACAGTTCTTTAATGCTGAGCCTGAAGTCTCTATGGCAGATTTAGCAAGGCTGAAGCAGAAACCAGATAAGAAAGTAGCAGATTTCATATCTAGGTTCAAAAGAGCAAAAACCAAGTGCAAACTTCATCTGCCAAAGGCAGAATTCGTTAGATTAGCATAAGATGGTTTAGAAAGAGAGCTTCGAAAGAGGTTTGATTCAACAGAGTTTAGGGACTTTGCAGATCTAACCTACAAAGTGGCTAGATATGAATCACTGCTAGAAGAGGATATGGACAGACATAATTCTTCTTACCCAACATACTATAGGGACTCCAATTACGAGATAGATGCTGCAGAAATTATAGAGCATGACCCTTGTGTTTGCGAGCCCTTAATTCAAAAGAATGTGTCACTAGGGCAGAAGTTCAAACAAAAGGAGATTACTTAAATGTACTTTTTTGATATATCAAAAGTTGATGAGATTTTTGATTTCCTGTTAAGAAAGAAAATCATTAAGCTGCCTTCGAATGTGAAACTGCCCACAGCAGAACAAAAGAATGGGAAGACCTATTGAAATGGTATGACTCTTGGTCTCATTCAACTAAATCTTGTAATGTTTTTCGTGATAGGATTCAAGAACAAATCAAGAAGGGAAGAATCAAATTTCCTGAAAAGGCTATGGGAATTGATACAGTGCCTTTTCCAAAGATGGAAGAAGTCAACACTAATATGCCCTCCTCACTGGCTCAAACTGTTAAGAAATATTGGCAGGATAAGGAGGCGCCAGTGAACATGAATACTGTTCAATATGGAAGGGGCAAGCCATACGCTGGCCATCCTCGAGACATGGGAATGAGGCCAAGTCCCTACAGGCGAGCCAATGATGGTTTTTCTTCACCAAAGTTCCCAGGTAATAATCATCTGCCCATGTTAGAAGCCTCATTTTTGGAGTGCCTATGTGTGGGATGCAGGGCCAACTATCTGGTTTTTAAGGACTTGAATAGAAAGGACGTGAGTTTTTTCCCTAAGGAGATGGGAATGAAGAGAATGGCCCCAGTGCAAGCAAAGCCAAGAGATACCAAGCCCTGGTTGGCATCAAAGAGAGATGTGCCTACTAGCCCTGTCCCAGCTATCCACACAAGGGAGCTGCCGCCTTCGAAGAAAGCCAACATTGGCTAGACGTCTGAGGCCCCAGGAGAAGCCAAACAAGAGGAATTCACTTTGGTCAAAGGGGTTCCTAATTGGTTTCTCAAGCAAGCAAGCCTGATTTGTTCCAAGGGTACAAAGGCTCAAACAGGAATGAGAACAGAACTTTCAAGCCATCAAGTTCGAACTCTGGAAATTGGGTATTAATTAGAGATCTCAAATCCCAAATACCACAGATGGTTCCATTGCTCTCAAAAACTCAGAAGAGAAAGCTCCAGAGAAAATATACGCTTTTCCAATCAGGAGAATCCTCAACGGGGGAAGAATCAGGCAGGGGAGCAAGGCCTAATCCACGGTTTGACAGGGTTAAAAGGGACCCAGAAGAGTTTCGAGCTCAGTATCAGTATCATGAGAGGGAGACTTTGAAGAAAGTAGCCTCTGCCATGCTCGAAGAAGATCTTGATCCACCTTCTCCCAATTCATTGGCTAGTTACCAGTCCGGATTACTCGAAGCCATGTTGGTAGAGTAAGAAGGGATCGAAGGAAGCTCTTCACCTATGGAACTATCAGCACAAGAGGTCGAAAGCAAGGAAGTTAAGGATACTGAAGCACTTAAACCAGCCAAAGAAATGGCAACGATCCAATTTGGGGGTCAACCAGAAGTGCAAGTTAATATGGTGTACCCATACTCTATGGATTTCTTTAAGAATGGTCAGATATTCAAAGGCCAAGGTGATGCTTGGTCAAACTTGGGTAAGCCAGGTAATTCTGAAGAAACATTGAGTGATGTGGAATTAAACATCATATGCAACAACTGTGACTTAGAAGAAGTGGCTCAGATTGAGACGGACGAGAACCTAGTATGTGAAATTGAGCAGAGTCAAGAAAGTTTAGAGGCAAGCTCAAAAGAAAGTGCTTGTTTTGTGCCAGATTCCATGTCCGACGTCGAATATCCTTTGGTAATAGATTTAAATTATGTGGAAATTTCATATCCATTTAAACTACCAACTAATGCAATGAGACAACATTTGCGCCCATTATATATTACTGCATATTTCGATGGAGTCCCACTTAATAGAATCCTGGTGGATAATGGAGCTGTAGTGAATATTTTGCCTTTCCAAACCTTGAAAAAGCTAGGAAAGGGAAAAGCAAAATTGATTCCAACCAGCACATCCATTGCAGGATTTACTGGGGAAAGTCAACATGCCAGGGGAATCATTTCCATTAGATTGGTAGTAGGAGGAATAGAAACTGATACTGCTTTCTTTGTAGTAGACACGTATACTAAATATAATGCTTTATTGGGAAGAGATTAGATTCATGTTAATGGATGTATCCCTTCCTCTATGCATCAGGAATTAATGATTGTTAAGTATGATAAAGGCAAAGAAGTGGGTGTTGAAGGAGTCAAAGCTGATCCACATCCATTTAGTGCCACAGCAAATTTTGCTGAAGCTGAAATGTACAAATCAGATGTAGTTCCTTTGAGTGAATTACTGCAAGCAGCCACTTACCCAACCAACGAGATGGAACTGGGAGAATTGGCAGAGCTGAAATCAAAGCTGAAACAAACTGTTGATTATGAATCAGACACCCAAGAGATGACGCTGCTTGGATGTAAGTCCAAGGAAGAAGCAGAAGAAGAGGCCAACTCATTGGCTTTAGTGAGGTATGTTGCTTTGGGGATCGAGCAGAAGATTCAGAAAGACAACATATGGGAAGATGTTATGCAGGATGATAAGCCTCGTGAGGAGAAAATCCAGATTACTTCTCCAGAACAGGTTGAAGCTCAAGACCTTCTGAAGGAAGTAAAATTGGGGGATGAACAAAACCCCAATCCAGTGCTAATTAATAAACAGCTAGAATCAGGGGTGAAAGCTGGGTTAATAGCACTATTGAAAGCAAATAAGGATTGCTTTGCATGGAATTACAATGAACTACCTGGATTGGACAGGGAATTGGTGGAGTATAGGTTATCTATCAAGCCACAATTCAAACCTGTGAAACAACCAACCAGGAAGATAAGTCCAGAAACTATTGCAGGTGTCAAAAAGGAGATGTAGAGGCTTCTAGACGCAGGTTTCATTAGAACAGCCAGGTATGTCGAATGGCTATCTAATGTGGTTCCGGTCCCTAAAAAGAATAGAACTATCAGGATCTGTGTTGACTTTCGAAACCTAAATACTGCAACCCCTAAAGATGAATACCCAATGCCTAACGTGGATACACTTGTGGACAGTTCAGCTGGGCACAAGATATTGTCCATTTTTTATGGACATTTAGGATATAATCAAATTTGTATCGCAAAGGAAGATGTGCATAAAATAGCATTTGCTTGCCCTGGTAATATTGGTATTTTTGAATGGGTCAAAATGCCATTTGGATTAAAAAAATGCTGGAGCCACTTACCAGAGGGCTATGAATGCCATTTTTCATAATTTGGTTGGAAGTTTTCTTGAGTGTTACATAGATGATATCATTGTGAAGTCAAATTCTGATGAGGATCATTTGCAACATTTAGAGAAGACATTTCAACAAATGAAACATTATCAGTTGAAATTGAATCCAGAAAAGTGTGCTTTTGGAGTGTCAGCTGGAAAATTTCTAGGGTATTTAGTCCACAACAAAGGAATACAAGTTGACAGGAACAAAGTAAAGGCTATTATTGAAGCCAAGCCACCTTCTACAAAGAAGGAGTTGCAAAGGTTTCTTGGTCAATTAAATTTCCTTTGAAGGTTTATATCTAATACTATAGGAAAAACTAAAATCTTCTCTTCTTCGTTAAAACTGAAGGAAGGGGAAGAATTCAAGTAGTCCAGAGAGCATGGTGAGGCCTTCGAAGCCATCAAGAGGTATCTAGCCAACCCTCCTGTTTTGGCACCTCCCGTCAAAGGAAAGCCAGTAAAGTTGTACCTGGCTGCAACATATGACTCAATAGGAGTACTGTTGGCTCAAGACAATCAAGATGGCAAGGAAAGAGCAGTTTATTATCTTAGTAGGTTTTTAAACTCCTGTGAATGCAAGTATGCTGTAGTAGAGAAATTATGTTTAGCTTTATTTTATGCTTTCAAGAAACTCAGGCATTATATGTTGCCTAGAGTAACTTATGTTATTTCTCAAACTGATGTAATTAAGCACATGCTTTCGAAGCCAGTGCTTAGTGGGAAGATTGGGAAATGGATAGTATCTTTAATTGAGTTTTGTCTTGAATATGTACCTCAAAAATCAGTAAAAGGCCAAGCATTGGCCAACTTTTTAGTTGATCATCCAAATGAGCTTAAAACACCAAGAGTATTGGAAGCCACCGTGGTCGAAATTAAACCATAAAAATTATGGTTCGATGGCTCAAGAACTGCTCAAATGGCTGGAGTAGGCATAGTTATGGAATCCTCCCAATGGTTGAAAACCAAATATGGTTTTCGACTGAATTAGGGACAATGTTCCAATAACCAGGCAGAATATGAAGCATTGATCATAGGATTAGAAATTTTACTTAACTTGAGAGTGAGTGTTGCTGAAGTCTTTGGAGATTCTCAGTTGGTGATAAATCAGCTGAATGGACAGTTTAAATGCACTAGTCCAGCATTGATAATTTATTATCAACATGTTAAGAAGCTGATGGATCAATTCTTTATGCTTACTTTAACTTATATACCTAGATTCTTCAATGAAGAAGCTGATGAAATAGCTCAAAAGACATCTGGTTTCAGGGTTTTGTCAGAAAATGAAAAGGAGTTTTGTCAATTAACTTTAAGAAAATCTCTGCCCATGTTGCAAAACAGAATAACTGGTTTCGAAATATTGAAAATTAATGTTCCTACTAGTCAAAATGTGGATTGGAGGCAAGTATTGATTGAATATTTAACCAAGACAGACAGTGTTGCAGACAAGGCAACCAGATTGAAAGCAATAAACTATATAATGTACAACAATGAGCTATTCAAGAGAGGGATGGATGGTCTTCTTTTGAAATGCTTAAGCAAAGTGAGTGCTTTTAAAGTGATGGCTGAAGTGCACGAAGGAATTTGTGGAGCACATCAAGCTGGCATAAAAATGAGATGGTTAATAAGGAGGTATGGGTACTATTGGCCTACCATCCTCAAAGATTGTATGGATTATGCAAAGGGGTGTCAACCCTGTCAAAAGATAGGTCCACTCAAGCATTTGCCAGTCACAGATTTGCAATATATAATAAAGCCATGGCCTTTTAGGGGATGGGCTATGGATATGATTAGGATGATTTATCCTCCTTCATTGGAGAAGCATAAATTTATCCTAGTAGCTACTGATTATTTCACAAAATGGGTGGAAGCCCAAGTTTATCAGGAGGTCAAACAAACCCATGTCATTGATTTCATAAAAGGGATCATATATACAGGTTTGGAAGCCCTCAAACGATAACAGTGGATAATGGTTCCATATTTGAGGGCAAATTGGTAAAGAATTTTGCTAATAACCATGGAATTTCATTAATATATACTAGTACTTATTATGCTCAGTCAAATGGTCAAGCAGAATCAACCAACAAGATTATTAAGAAGGGGATCCAAAGAATGGTGGATCAGAACCCAGAGGTCTGGCATGATTTGTTGCTTGACACATTATGGGCGTATAGAAATACAAAAAGGACTAGCATAGGCACTACTCCATTTGCATTAACTTATGGACATGATGCTGTGTTGTCTATGGAGATTACTATGAGATCTCAAAGGGTAGCATGTCAAAATAATTTAGATACAGGATCTTATCATCAAGCCATGCACATGGAATTAGAAGATATTGATGAAGCCAGAATAAAAGTTTTAAATCAAATCATGTTGCAAAAGGCAAGGGTTGCAAGGAGTTATAATAAGAGAGTTGTCCTTCGAAGCTTTGACGAAGGAGATCTCGTGTGGTAGGTTATCCTTCCTATCAGGGATAGGAGAGTCAGAACAGATGGATTAGGAAAATGGGCGCCAACGTGGGAGGGGCCTTTTCAAATCCATAGAGTGTTGAAAGGAGTAGCGTGTCATTTGAGGAATTTGGATGGATATGTTCATCGAAGGAAAATGAATGGAAGACATCTCAAAGCTTATATTCCTTCTATATGGGAATCCTTTCATAAAAGGTAGCTTACGGAGGATGAATTTTTTATTTATTGGAATGTATTGATGGTTGAGAAGTTGGGTTTTAGACTAAACGACAGGATTGTGATTGGGTTGACGTTTAAGAGTTTTCTTTGGAGTTCTTTATATGATCATGTTCAACAAAGTCGCCATAATAACGTTCGAAGCCATAAAAAAGTCAAGGATTGCCAACCAAAATTCCCTTTATATTTATAATAAAAATAAAAACATAAGAAAACCCAAATGAGTTTGAAATAGATCCAAGTGGATCTGAACAAAAAAAAGAGTGCTTGCTAAGACCACAAAATAAACACCCTGGCTCAAAAAACAAAAGTGCGGATCATTTCTGATCCCCACAGTCCCAAAGGAGAATCTTTAAGAAGATCCTCCCTTCGGGGGGCTTTTTGCTTCATGAGCCGAGAGGACGGTTGAGAGATCATCCCAAGTCCTAACCAAGCAGAGACGTGAAGCTGTCTCCACGCACACCAACTGGCTTCGAAGCTGGTCAACCTCGCTTCGAAGGGCTTGGAGCTCCATTTGAATCTCCCTCTTGAGCTCTCCAATCATATTAGCTAGCTTAGCCAATTCATTTGCAAGGTTAACAGAAGGAATGGGTTGGTCAGTATCCATGGTTGGTTATAGGGAGTGAGAGAGAGGATACAACGTCCTACTAACATATGGGTTTATTTATACTCAAACGAGTGCAAAGAATCCACTTCAGTGATTACGAGCATTGATAAGTGGAAATACGTAAGGCTCAGAAGATGAAGGGTCTAAGAGCGTTGGACGCTATGCGTTCTGTTAATTAATGGTTTGCAACTCACGAGGAGACGGCTGTGAAGCCACTGGAAATAAATGAGTTGGATGAATTACTTTAGACCACACTTGGTTGGTCTTTGAAATGATCAGCGTGCTTCAGAACGTTGCCAATATTGTCTGTTATTTATTCGAGGATTTCGAAGGAGAACCCCGATGAAAATAAAATGATGAAAAGAATACTGATATGGGAAATTTTTTATTTTTCCATATTCTTTGGTTCTTTATGCTCATTACGTCCACGTTGATATTTAGCGTGAAAAGAGCAAAGTTAGAACAGTAAGGAAGTGCTAGATCACCAGTTCATTGGTCAAAGCCACTACGAAATGCGGAAATATGAATAAAAATTTTATTCATTACATCAACACAGAAGGTTACAAAAGATTACATTGAGAAACCTATCTAAGGATTCATTACATTTGCATAAAAGGTTACATTGAGAAACTTATCTAAGGCCTAATAGTATCACAAGGCTGGGTCTCTAGGGATCAACCAACTGAGATACAAAGACTTGAACCAAGCTTCATTGTGATTTGGTTCAAGCTCCCTACAAGCCCTTGGTAGGGAGATAGAGCTCGAAGCTCCATTGGTAGGCAGATAGGCTTCGAAGACCATTGTCGTTCGATTCTTTGGTCTTCGAAGCAACAGCCCGATATAGACACATCATGAGAACTGATGTGTCTATACCTAGGGGCTTTAGGGTTTAGGGGAAATATCATGAGAAATGATGTGGCTATGTTTGGAAGTTTTTCTTCAAAAACGTTGGAGGAGGCTTCATGATGGGTTTTTCTTGAAGCCCTAACTGGAGAATGTGGATTGGAGGTTGCTGAAGGAATGAAAAGCAGAGGAAGAAGATGTTTGTGAGTTTTTCTTTTTTCCAGAAACCTCTATTTATACTGGTAAGCTTGGAAGTAGTCATTTATGACTCTTTAAGGTACGGTAGGTGAGGAGTTGGCACAGTAAGCTTTTTGAGCAAAGTAAAGTAGAGAACAGTATTTGAATTAATTACGGGTGTACTTACCCAAAGGAATTGAGTAATTAATGAAAGAATAAAGTACAAACTGTGTAAAGTTACAGAAAAGGACTGGTTACGTTACAAATGGTAGTTAGTAGTTCTCGAAGAGAACTAGAGTTAACGTCCAAAAGTGACGTATGGGCTGCTTTTCTCCTCTGTTCCTCTCGAAGGGAAGGGATAAGCTGTGGGAGCATTGACTCATCCTTTAGTGCTTCGCCTTCAAGCTCTGAGAAGCCACTGGAAACTTCAGCTATCTCCTCCCTAACTTTCTTCATTTCTTCTTGTAACCGCTGCATCTTCTTGTCAAGCTCTAAAAGCTTATCTCTTCGAGCTTGATAAAGAGATAGACGAGAGGCGGTCTCGAGAGCTCTGGCTTCCAATTTTTTGGCCTTCTCAATGGCTGTGCCAATGCTCTCGGACAAGAAGTGGTTATGAGCAATCAATTCATTGAATTACTTGAGATGCTCTTGGAGAGTGGAATTGATTGACGAAGGAAGTCCTTCGGAGAGAGATAAGGCCTGGTAGCATACCTCGAAGTGATAAGTTAAACCATGTTCAATCAAAGTAGGAAGTCCTAACTGATTTAAAGTCCTCAGAAGACTTTTTAGTATCAGAACTTCTTCCTTCGAAAGAACATGTTTAATTCTAAAGGAAGGCAAGTTTGGAGGTATGGTGGGGCTCAGAAGTTGTTGAAGGCTTTCTAAGGGGTTCGAAGAGATAAGAGGAGTGGGATCAACAATTTTGTTGCAAAATTGTTCCAATTGATTCTTGAAGAGGGATATATCAAAAACCACCAGGGGCAAGTAAATTGGAGAAGAGGAAGATGTAGGCGCGTCTCCAGAAAGAAGGACAATTTCTATTGCTTGCATAGAGATTATAAGTTGAGGTTAAGTAGAATAAAAAAAAACTGGAAAGGAAAGGTATGATTGGGTGTCAAGAGTACCTGATCTGAAGAAGAGGGAGTCAAGTTTGAGCCTTGATCCTCAACACTTCTGAGGAGATGGCTCTTCGAAGCCGAAATGGGGTCTATCATTAAAGGCTCCTCCCCTAAAACTGATAAGGGAATGGAGGGGAAGTCTCTCTTAAAAATTGGAAGTGGCCCCACAGTTTTCGAAGGAGCCAAACTGGTCATGACCTGTGCAAAGGTCGGCTCAGTAAGGAATGACAGCAAGGTTTGCATGTCAACATCCTTTCCAACAAAGTCTTTCTGTACAGAAAGAGATTGAACAGGATATGCCTGTAAGAACAAAAGGTAAGTTAGAGTGAATTCTTTCACAATTCGAGGGGATGAGCATTCAGAGGGTACCTTGCTGGGGTCATCTTCTGACATTTGGTGTGAAGGCTCTACCACTTCTTGTTGAAGGCAGGGGACAAGGGTTAGGTCCGGTGCCTCAACAGGGGATGCAATTTGAGCCTACAAAGAGATTAAATATGAGTCACAAGTACCAGAGACACACGAATATGTATGCATAATCAGAGTATACATTGGCTTACCTCATATGGGGAGGAAGGTTTCTTTGGGGATTGAGACCTCTTGGGATGGCTTCTTTTCCTCTCATAGGAAAAGGTCTCCTTTGTTGTTCTTGTTTCACCTGGTTCGAACTCATGAGTCAGAATTACAATAAAGTTCTCTTACTCCTAAGGAGGTATTATCGTGAATAAAGAAGGAATTTACCCCTAGAGGTCAGGATCTCTGTGTCAGTCTCTGTTTCTTCATCACTGGAAGAAACCTGAGGACCACGCTTCCTGGTGGTCCTGGTTCTCTTCGAAGCTGAAAGGAAGGGGATGAGGAGATGACTCACATAAATAATATTAGAGATTAAAGGATAATTAGAAGGAAAGAAACCAACCTGGAGGTTCAGCTGATGGCTCGAGATAGTGCTTGGTTGGAATTACTTCTTTGGGCTGAAAAGCAACTCTTCTTTTCTTCGAAGCACCTTCTGAGGAAGAGGTAGCACCTGCAGTGTTGGATGTAGATAGATTTGGTTTCAATAAAAGGAAAGTTACGTTCAGAGATAAGTACCTCTTTTTCTCATGGATTGTCTTCTTGGTGGAGAAGGAGGAACGACCATTGCAATGGGAGATGCTTCGACTGGAGTCAATTCTTGTTCAACTTCACCTTCAGCAATGTCTTCGATCCCTCCAGCCAGTCCAAATTCATTGTCTGAGGAAAAAGAGGACGAGTCATTCTGTCCCCTATGCCCAAACTCAGACTTCTCAAACCCAATGTGCTCCAGAAATCTTTTGTAAGGACCACACCCTAGGAGGAAGGAGCAATTGGAATGCCACCAGTTGTCGAATGCAGGGGTGGTGCGCACTTCAGGTTCCCTGAATTCTTGAATAACTGTCCTCCTCAATGCATGTCTGGCTTGAGCGAACCCCGTCAGAAAATGCTCGGTCGAGATGGGTGATCGTTCAGACATACAAACGTTGGCAGAGCCACAGTAGGGGGTGGGTATGCCTTGAACGAAGTCCAGTTGCCTAGCAAATTGTGCAGGCCAGTATACCTCTGCATGTGCTATGGATTTGGAGGGGTTCAACGAGGAAATAAAGATCTCTCTGCCCATGAGAATGTTGCTCCATGCTTGGAGGGCTCGAGAGGATTTTCCTTATCTATCCGCCAGAATCTCAAAAAGCCATGCTGGCCCAACAATAGTGGGGAATGGATTGGGCCATTCCCTGTCTGAGGCAAGTCCAGCAAGGAAGCACAGGTAGTACACCAAGGTCTGAGTTGCACTGTCCTCTAAGTGAACATAGTTGTCCCCCTGGACATTGGGCGTTTCGACGGTACCAGCAGGTGATGTGGGTGCTTTGAAGGGACCCAACTCAGGGAAGTACGCATGGAGCCACAGTTGGATAAACCATTGGGGTCCTCCCTGCGAGTAGTTCAAACCATTCTGGTAGAAGTCGGACCCAACCTTGTATACGTGGCCAAGGAAGTAGGAGGCGAAGTCGAACTCACTCATTACCCTTTTTCCAGAATGGCAGAGGATATGCTTGCAAAGGGTGTAGAGGATGTAAGCAAAGAACTCGGTCTCGGTTACTTCCCCTGTCAATTTTCTTTCCTGTTGTAGAAATGGGAAAAAGCTCCGTTTGTGGCGGTCAAACGAGCGAAGCCCTCAGGAGGAATGTACTCCTCGGTAGGGTCGAATTGGGGGCCATATGGAATAAGCCCCAGCATTTGGGTAACATCTAGAACTGTGGGTGCCATCATGCCACAGTTAAAACGGAAGAAATTGAAGGATGGGTCCCAAAAGGCCAAGGCAGCCTGAATCAAAGAAGGATTTTGTGGGACCCCCTTCGAAGGAGGGTGATAATATTTTTCAAACCTACCTTCTCTAAATCATTCGATTTCGCAGCCAACATGCGAGTGGTCCATATCTTCCAATCCTTATCTAACGTGGGCAAACAGGGGAAGGATTTCCTTGTAAAGTTTTGCCAGTCAAGGCTTGAACAAGCCCGAATATCGGCATCTCCCAATCGAGGATAGTAAAGGGAGAGGGTAGCAGAAATTTCCCCTATGAGTTGAGGGCCCAAAATGAAAGTACCTTCTTCTCTAGGGTTTGGGATAAAGACTCTGGCGTCGAGGTAGGACTCTTCAGTCGGTCCCTGAGCTTTTCTTGACACGAACCGTCTCAATGCCAGAGAAGGAGTAGGATGTTCTGTGGCTGGGTTGCTGGAAGAAGCCATTGATTCAGGTTGTAATTTAGCGTTGTTGGAGAAAGAAAGAAGAAAGGGTTCTGTTCTTGAGAGGTTTTGAGAAAACTTGAGTTTCTGAGAAGACTTGAATGCGTAGAGCGTAGGGGATGGTTTTGAATCATTTCTGCTTTTATACTTCTGCAGGTGGGTCAGGCCTGTAGTGGGCCCATATCCTGGGGTCCGCTGGGGTTTTTTCTCTTTAGGAGAACTAATATTATTGGAATTATTATTATTTTAACAATAATCCCAAGTCCAGTGTATTGGTAAAAGATGAAATTTCATTAAAAACTACTGGATTACAGAAATGAAATTTGCGTATTTACAAAAAAAACAAAACAAGGGAAATGCTAGTTCTTAGGGAAAAAGTACAAATTAGGCCTTCGAAGGGTCTGAGTGCTGAGAAGTTGCTTTCTTGTTCTCAAAGTAATGAGGAAAAGACCAAGTAACAAGGCTGTGAAACTTGTTCCAAGCAAATTGAAGGAATTTCAGCTCCATTTTCCTCATATCTTCTTTGGCATCCGATTCTAATTTTTTCTCCAGCAGAGACCTATAGCGGAGCACCAATGCTTTGGCCTTCCTTCGAAGTTGAGCTTCCTTTGTTGGACGCTTCCCTTGTTGCCTTTTGAAACGCCTTCGAAACTTCTTATCAGCATGGCCAGGCACCACTTCGAATGACTCAATGGTGAAGTTTTGGATTTGGTCATGTAGCTTCTCAATCCTGTCTTTGACAATAGCATAGTCTTGAAGGATTTGATCGAAGCAATACGCAGCGGTATTGGCTTCGAGTCATGACTTGATCACTGGTAGGAAGTCCAAGAAGCAGTGAATTTGATAGAAAACTGCGGAATGGATGGAACATAGCACCAATGTTTCACAAGCCCATTTGAAATTGGTTAGTGGGACTTGTTCTTCCAGGATGTGAATATTCAGGAAGGAGAAAGCTGCAAGAAGCTGCAGAGCTTTGCTCTTGTCAGCAGGGTAGATGGAATAACCGTATTGCCATTGGAAGTGAAGGGTGTTGATGGCAAGGTTATTCACCTCATTAAACCAGTCAGGCTCTTCAGGGAGGGGAACCAGCTTATTGGTCTATTCGAAGTCCACTGGGAAATGTGGGGTTTGCACCTCTGTGAGCCAGAGGGATTTTTGGGCTTGGGCCATGCGTTTAAAGTCACAATAAGGGGCAGGCCCAAGATAGTTTTCCTCCTGCTTTAGGAAATGAGAAAATTTGAGAGAGGAGTAAATTGATTCAAGCATGCCCATGTGAACGGTGTCATTACCGCTCAAAGGCAATAACTGGCTCACAAACAAGGTTCGAAAGTGATGGAATTTATTGGGTGTGGGGTTAGGTTGGTCGAACTTGACCAGGATGGTACCAGTGTTGGTATTAGCGGAGTTTTCCCCCCATGAACCCCAGGTGGACCCATCAAACGAATTCGAAAGGGTCAAAGAGGAATCCCAACCCGTGGGAGATGGGTTGGGGGTATGGAATGTTCGATCAGAAAGAATTTTGCCTGCCAACATTCGAGGAGACATTTGGAGGAGGCATTTGGAGAGAGTGAGATTGATGATCGAGATTATCTAGAATAAGATTGATTTCTGCAATAGAGTCCATAAACGTAAGACTTCTTAACAGGGAAGACTCTAATTCGAAGGGGTTTATGAGGGGTAATGTGATTCGTTAAACCCTATCATTAACTGCCATTTATAGAAAAATTATTGTAGCTATCTTTGGGAAGCTCAATAGACGTGCATGGGAATAAGATCCTACCATGCTTCGTGCATCCGAATTTGAAGGGGTGGGTAGAGAACGTGTGCCATTAACATTTATTTAGCATAAATAAAATGTTAATGCGGGGGGTGTGTTTACATCCTAAAATATGCCACCCAATGAGAAAATTACACGTGGCACCGAATGATGCGATGGCCATACGGAACCTGTCCCAAT
>BPLS01022030.1:0-15833 GCA_019656275.1 Rhododendron kiyosumense | reverse complement strand
GTGCATATAAATTATGCGACTTAAATCTAAACCACATAACTCACTTTATGAACTGAACACACTAATAAATCTGATCCACACAAAGAATGGTACCCATGTATATGCATCTACTTCAAGGATAGACCTATCTTCTTCATATGGCTAGAATTAATTTGCGATGTGAAAAAAAAAGACACATGAAAAAGTGAAAAATGAACTTTGCATTCAGTACCCATGACTCAAAAAAACATGAAAAATGAGACAAACTAAAAAAACCCTCACAAAATCATTATTCCTTAACACAACCTAAAGAATGCCAGAAGGTCATTGCGAACGTAACAGAAGTATAAAAAAAAAAACGTAACAGAAGTTGCAGCCAAGTTATAGAAGAAAAAAAACCCCCTTTCCAAATGTAAGTTATTCTAACCTCCTTTGTCAATGCAAACAAAATCAAAAATACGAAAGTAAGACGAATTTTTCACGTGGTCAACTTATTCATGGGTAGTGATAAGGTGGCGGCGGCGGCAAAGGAGGAGTTTCACATGGTGGCGGAGGTGGCAAAGGAGGAGTTTCACATGGTGGTGGAGGCGGAGATGGCGGAGGAGGTGATGGGGGCGGAGGCGGAGGCGGAGGAGGTGATGGGGGCGGAGGCGGAGGCGGAGGAGGAGGGCTTCTAGGCGAACACCCAAAAGCACTGCAATCCACCGGCTGAGAGTAAACAGCCTTGCACTCGGCCGGGGACCGCTGTTCGGGCCTTCCGGGAATGCAATTTTCTCGGTCATCTTTCGCCGGCAGCTTCAGACAAACGCCCGGCTCACCACAAAAGTAATTGTAAGAGTAGGTGAAGTTCTCCAACTTGGGCAAAGTACATATGCTCGCCGGAATCTCGCCGGTAAGTTTATTATGCGCCACATTCAGCTGCTCCAAGCTCCTCATCCCTCCCATCGACTCCGGCAACGTCCCCACAAACATATTATCGCTCACGTCGAACACCGTCGCTTCCTTCAGCAACCCTATCTCCGTCGGCAAACAACCGTTCAACCCCATATTCAAGAGAATGATCTCGTTCAGGGTTCCCCCCATGTTCCCTATGCTCGATGGCAAGCACCCATTGACTTGGTTGTTCGCCAGAACAACCACAGACACCGGGGAGTTACCGAAGTTCTTCGGTAACGTTGACTTGAAGTCGTTGTTGTTCAGGAACAACGCATCGAGTCTCAAGTCAAAAAGTCTCGATGGGATTTCCCCTTCGAACTTGTTGAAACGGATATCGAGAAATTTAAGGGACGGGATGTTGAGTACAACGTACGGGAACATCCCGGAAAAGAGGTTGTTACTGACGTCAAGTTCGTGAAGCAAACAGAGTTTTGAAAAACTCTTGGGTAAGGTGCCGCAGAAGAAGTTGGAATTGATGTGGAAGAGAGCGAGGTCAGTCAGGAGGCCGAGCTCCTCCGGTAACTCACCGGAGATCCCGGCGTGGTTGAGGTCGATCCCCGCGACCGTGATGACCTGGGGGTCGTCCGGGGCGGGGGCGCAGTAGACTCCGGTGTAGTTACAAACGTTTGGGCCGTACCAATTTGAAGTAAAGCCATTAGGGTCCGAGGTGATGGCATGTTTCCATGCTTGGAGGGCATAGTATGCATTCTGGAGCCTAGGGTTTGAGAGGGGTGCGGGAGAGAAGGAAGCTTGGTTAGAGAGAGAGAAGAAGAGGATTAGGAGAGAGAGAGATCCCCATAGGGGTGTGTTGAGATGTGGGTTGATCTTCATTTTGGAGATGGATATTCCATGAATGATGATGATTTTAGTTTGTTCTTTGTCTTTGTTGATTGGGAAATGGGGTTTGAATTGTATATAAATGGAGTGTTGAGATCACTCTTGAGGAAGGTTGGATGGTGCTATCAGTATTTTATAGAATAAAGTAAAGTATTCTTTAATTAAAATATCCTCATGTGTTTAATTCTAACAATATTTTTTTTGTTTCAAAAAAAATTCTAACAATATTTTGATGTATTTGAAATGCACATAAAGTTCATTTTTTTAACCTGAGGTCTGAGAGGAAGGTAACACTGAAAGTTCATTTATTGAAATTTTATTTTATTTCTTTAGTTTATGTTAGTATTTTTCTTAATTAATTTCCATGGGAATGCACGCACATGGTAGGCTATGTTTGATGATGATTTGGTTTATTTAAAAAAGTTAGATGGAAATTAGATGCATGAGATCACCAAAAACACGGTTCTAAGTTTGTGGGTTACAGATTGCAGGCATTAATTATTAAAGAGAAATGGAGCTATATATATAGATCAAAATAGCTAGAAAATGTTTGGACAGCAATTTGACTAATGTTATGGACTTTTGGGGGGCCTAATTAATATACAGATAGAGAAAGTGACTGAAATTAATAACGCGATAGAGTATTGGTTTGGGAAATACGGATGTGGGGTAATCATGTTTTCTCTCATTATGCCCATTAGACGTACAAGAAAATTCACAGCGGTTTGGTATTTCTCATGCATGCCAAACCACAGTTTTGGTTGAAACAATTATTGGAGTTTAATTCTCTAATTCAAAAAACCGGGGGTATTATTGTAAGAGAAACTTATTCGCCGAGCTCCGTGAATAAGTTAAAAACGGAACCTGCGTGATCTCGATTACGTATCCGTCCGTTTCGACAATCAATAGTTCAGATTTTAACTCTTCTTTGAAAAAGTTCCGGACCGTCCAAAATACTTTTAGACGCGCGCGATTTACCTCCGTAAAACATTATCCACGTGTAGAGCTCCGTGAATGAGTTTTTCTCTTATTGTAATCTAAACTTGTCTCTTCAGGTTAATTTATTGTATAATAGCCACCAGCTCATATATTGTAGCAATTAATCTATAAATGAAGTGGTTGGCAGGAAATGGAAGTCGTATATAACGCCAGTTGAAACAAGCCAATGACTTAAGGACTTGTGTAGGTTTATGTTTTTACCCACTATTCTAGCTAGCTTGTTTTGCATGCATTGGCAAATTAAGTAGTAAAAAGTAATCGTGCAAGGCTTGAGAAACAAATTTTCTTGTTTTTTAACCATTTTGTATATATTTGATCAATGAAGATCTCCATCAAGCTAGCTTGCATCATGATCTTCCCCAAAACTTTCATTAACTCAAGTTACGCACATCAGCTCAACTAATTTATGAGACCAATTCAATCACTGGAGAGAGAGAGGTCAATCCATTTAAAGTTGGTCCGTATATACAGGGCCGGCACAAGGGTTTTGAATGCCCAAGGCCAAATTAAAAACTGTGTGCCCTTAATACTTAACAATTTTTATAGCAACGATCAAAATACGAGAAAATCAAACTAATATAAAATTCTACTAATTATTATAGGAGTATATGAACACAAAATACAAAGTCTTTAAATAAGCAAATACATATTATTTCAACACAACGCATGAGTATTCCTTGAATACTACTCGTCTTGCATTTGTAGAAGCAAAAATTCCTCATGAAAAATTCCTTCCCACCATCACAGAAGTAGACGAGAAGGCTAAAAATAAACGCACCTTTCCTCTCTCTTTTCTCAGTTAATTTGTTGAAACAAATTAGTTTTAGATGTGGTTCCGTTAAGGAATTTTTGGACTTTTCTGTTTTTCCATATTCAAAAAAAAAAAAAAATCACGTTTATTAGTTTTGCGTCAAATTTTTGTGGATTATTGATTCATCTCAACGAAAAAAATTGAAAATATAAAAAATTATGACTTTTACTCAAATATTTTTTGAAATATCTAAGATAAAGCGAAAAAGACCGTCTTTATATTGGATATTTCAAAAAAAAAAAGGGTAAAGTTCATAGTAATTTCTTACTCTTCTGAATCGTCTTGACAAGATAAATCAATAATTCATAAAAATTGAACTTAAAGTTAATACATTTGAATTAGGAAAAAAGTCTAAAAATCCCAAAAATTTAAGCGGAACGGCTACAAAGGGAAAGAAATGTAGTTCAAATGTACAAAAGAAGAAGAAGAAGAAGAAGAAGAAGAAGAAATGTCGTTCAAAAACATGGGAAAGTAATGGAATAACCAATGTAATTGTACTGTTGTGAAGGCTCTATTTGTGAACGTGACTTTCCAAAGCATTTAAAGGCATTTGCTGAGGTGGCGCGCATCTATTGGTGGGGTGGAAATGGCTGAGTTTCTTGATCAGCCGGAGAGAATGCAAACTCATGGAAAAAACGTGCCTGAGCTTTTTCTTTTTTTTCGAAAATGGACCAATTAGTTCTCTGATTTACAAAAATGCCACCGAGTTTTTGGTTTATCTGAGTTATTGGGCCCTTTTTTGCATGTTGGGCCTTTTTTTGCATGTTGGATGGATATTCTTTATGATATTAGGCTAAAAAAGAGTTCTAGTTAGACCCAAATACTAAAAAAATTGGAGTGCTCAAAAAATTGAACATTTTTAAGGTGCCCAAGGCCCAGGCCTCTTGGGCCTTGGGGTTGGGCCTACCCTGCGTGTGTGTGTATGTGTGTGTGTGTATATATATATATATATTTATTTGTCCTATAAGAACTTATAGCATCGAAGATATTTCAAACTTGAGACATATATATAGAAAGAAACAAATATGACCTCTTAGGGGTTTCCACCAACCTTCTTTGGCTTTAGTTTGAACAAGTTTTAATTATATGTGGTTAGGAGGGTATTGCTAAGTACCTTACTAGCCAAGTCTCTCTAGCTAGTATGACTTTCACCACAAGCAAAAGCCTTTGGATCACCCTCCCAGCGAGCTAGCTAGCAAAAGCTTCAGCAAGTGAGCTATGGAAGGCGTTGTGGTTTATCATATATGGCCACCAAACTAAAGTTGCGATTGGTAGAAACCGTTTTGGATTATGCAAAGAGAAAAGGGTGAGTAGTGTCTAGACCAGGTGGCCAGATTAAAATTGGCCCAAAATCCTGTATGCACTAACCGTCCATTTTTTTTTAAAACGGCGAAGTTTTTTACTAATTGATTTTTGAAATTGTTATACAAAGACTAACAAAAACAAGGAGAACAAGATCATATTCCTAAACTAAGCTAAGAACAATTCTATACGCCCAATTCAATACCCGATCCCTCGATTGACAAAAAACTAACCAAGAAAATCCAAAGGGACAAGTCCACACCTAAAGGGCCAAAGCCAAAACACCTAATGGAACAAGCTTAACATAAAATAAAAAAACCCTAACCCTTATCAACAACAATCAAACCACCGCCAACCAAACTCCCTAGCTATCTCGGCAGCAACTGCCCAAACCACCACGCCAACCTCCGTCGACAGCAGCCAGCTTAATAAAGAACATTATTTATTGATCTTCATCTACAGCCTTTACACAAAGTTCAACAGGTGAATTCAGCAGCTGGAAAAACTCAATTACTTTTAATTTTTTTTAATTACAAATAAATATAAAATGGTCCAATATTCCAACATGCTTCTTCAAAACTTGTTTTCTTTACTTGGGTTTGGTATTTCTTGTGACGTAATATTTGTTTTAATTTAAACCCCACTTGCGTTAGGAAAGTAGAAAACTTGTAAAAGTCAACCAACAAAGGTTTGGTAAGAAAAAATGGAGAAAGTACCAAATCTAATTTTAAAAAAAAGAAGAAGAAGAAGACTTGGGGAAATAATGAATGAGAATTTAATTATCAGTGAAGTAGTCAAGCAAGGCGTGCGAAATTTGTTGCAGAAATACGTCCAGGAGACAGTGGTAAAATCCCAATTGTGTACAAATTACACAAGGCCAAGTTTCGCAAAGATTTTTGGGGTTTTTTTTATTTTTATTTTATCTTTACTCAAGAATTTCGTGTTTGTTAGTAATTTTGAGTGGTAATATAATAATTTCAAAGTCCACATCTTTTGACAAATGGAATAAACGGGTTCGAAGCTTTTTTTTTTTTTTTTTTCAAGATAAATGGACTTCGAAATCATGTGTACCGCATCCGACCGACATCTCTAAGAATAAACCTTGTGCGACGTTTGATTGTTCTTCGATTGGTTGCTTTCCATTGTGCAATTGGTATAGTTATTAATTGTGGATTACTTAATGAAAGAGATCAATACACAGCAAATCTATAAACCGAAGTAAGCTAAGGTTTTTCACTATGAATGATGTTCTTGAGATGGTTTAAGGAACGTCCCAATCATCTCAGCATGCTCAAGAAGTGCCCGCAAATAGGCTAAACATAAAGGTGCAGTAACTTGGAACGATCCTGATCATCTCTGCACGCTCGAGAAGAGCCCGCAAATTGGCTCAACATAAGGGTGCAGTAACTCGGTGGACTGCAGGGCAGGTTTGTAGGAGTACATCAATTCAAAGCCCAAACGAATTTGAAGTTACTTCTAGAATGTCGGAATTTCCACAGCCAACTACCGAATCAAATCACGAAAGGTCTTTGGAACTTTCGACGAAGAATTCTTACCAACTAAAAGCTCCCTCGAGAAAAAAATAAAAAATAAAAACAGAAGTTAGTTTTTAGTTTTATGTTTATTAATTAATGAGTGAGATCGAATCGTTAGGGCAACCAGAAAAACTTGGATTATATTTTTAGGGAAATGATTTTTGTACTCTCTTTTTTTTCGAACGCACTTCTTCTTCTTTCTTTTTTTTTTTTTTTTTACAAAAGGGAGCAGATTTTACTAATCCGAGAGGCGGAAAAACGCCTAAATACCAGAGAGAGAGAGAGAGAGGAACTCCATGGGGGCAAGGTAGTTGTTCATAGACCGAATGCACTTCATTCCTTGTTTTTTAGTGCAACTTTTATGTGTGAAAGACAAAAAAATGGAGTGCAGTGTGAAAATCATTCCCCTATTTTTAAGCTCATTAAAAGTGTTTTATTGCATTTAATGTATAAATATCAAGTTACCCAAGCTCGACTTTTGATTGGTTTACTTAAGCTTGTCATGTTTATCGAGCTGAGTTGAGTCATTTACTAAACAAGCTTTTTTAATCGAGCCAAGCTTTTGTCAAACGAGTCGAGCCAAGCTCGGCTCATTTACTAAACGAGCCGGAAACTAGAGCTCAACTCGTTTACTAAATGAGCCAAGCCTTAAAGAGCCGAGCTCATAAGCTGCTCGGTTCGTTTACGGCCCTCAAACCTGGATATGCAATACTACTGAAGTGCTCAGCTTTCGCCATTATGCATGCTATGTATTATCCCATTACTTTAAACATGACAAGCTTAAGTAAACATTGAGGGCTTGTTCGTTTAGGAGACTCAAACCTCCTGCGCATGGTTCCTAATAAATTTTTTCTATCTTTCTTCACTCATTACTCTTAAAAACCTCCCTCAAAACCTAAACGGAATAGGGTTTGAATGTCTATACTTTTAACCCAAATTATAAAAACTCTATGCCTAAGCTTTTCAGTTTTTAAGCCACATTAATTTTATGTGATTACAATGGTCAAACTTATTAAGTTCCTGCATTTGCACTTTCTGTTGGTTGCTTAAAATGGTTTCGTACAGTTAACAAAAACAAATGCATAATTTAGGTAAGGGTAATTCTACTCATACACCTCCGAAACACACCACCATTAAAGAGTGAGTTTTACCACACTTATCGCCAATCAAAATCATTCATTTTGTAGCTCTCGACATGAATGTTATTTGTGCCAAAATAACGAACTCAGATTGTCCAAAATATGTCGTGGCAACTTGCGCTATTATAAGGTGTATTCTTTGTGATTTATATGTATCCGATGCAAGTTTAATCGGGTTTGTAAAATTTTTGATTAGTTGGCTTTCTATAAAGTGTATATTGGGTCAAAGATAACTAACTCCTCAGCATTATCTTCCTGTATCTTTCAGGGAATGGGGATGGTGCTGTGTAGTGTTGTGGTGTACGCAGCATCATATGCGCACCTTCAAATGGCTCGGATCTCAACTCGATAATGAATGGCTCTCAATCGTTAATTGCCGATATGAGATCTAAACCATCGGATATACAATCCGATGGCTCGAAAGTGCGCAACATGCCTTATTGCAGAGTACCAACCCGAAGTCCTAGTTTGGCTTGACGATTGCCTAGTCTTTTCTCTAACTCAGGTTGTTTTTGGCATGCCCAAAAAGTCGAGACTTTTTGGTAAAAAAGAAGTTCAAAAATTAAATGCCTTTTGTTGAAAAGTCAAGTCTTTTTTTTTTGTCAACTTAGTAATTTTTTGAAAAAAGAAATGAGACTAAAAATTTTAAGGAGTTAGTGCTAGTTTCTGTGTGTGTTTTTAAGGTCGATGGAGCAAAACGTTCTAAACCTTCCAACCTCTGAAGTTATGCTCGATCCTTAGTTTAAGGGAAAATGACGGCCCATGACGTGCTTTGATAATTAATACCCGTCAAAGACATGCTAAAAATATTTGTTAATGCTGAAAATATTTTTGACGTGTATTAATTATTAAAACACATCATTAGTTGTCATTTTCCCTTAGTTTAAGGACCTCAAGATTAATAAAGATGCATACAAACTGACCTGAACACTAGATTAACATAAACTAAATAGGAGTATTTGGCACCGGGCCGTTCGGTATGATGCTGGCCGTGAATTTTCCCGATCAAGATAGACGTGAACATGTGGTGGGCTTTTCTCTGGGCTAGCCCAGGACTTGAAAAGATTTCGAAGCAGAAAGGCCCAGGTTGTGTTAAATGTCATTTCAAGGTCAATGTGCAGCTAGTGTGCCCAAGTTTGTAAACATTATTATTAAGCGGGGCGGTTCTAGAGACTCTTAAAAAAACCTTTCAAATCTTAATCTCATATTTTTCGATCAAATTTTGATGATTCGAGCCGCTCAATATGTTCAGAATGTGATTTTAAGCGTGCCAGCGAGAAATTGGCAAACAAAATGACCGGAAATGGCTTAATTTGAGCAGTTTTTATTTGAACCGTTCAATAAAGTTCAATAAAAAACTGTTCGGATGAAGCCCTTCCCGGTCATTTTTTTGCTGATTTCGTATGGGTACCCTTAAAATCACGTTTTGATTACATTGAGCGGCTCGGATTATCAAAATTTGATCCAAAACTTGGGGGTTTTTTAAAAGTCCCTGGAACCGCACCGATTACTAAGTCCATATTGATGACAGTGTCGGCCCAGGGAAGAAGCGAGCAAAGCGATTGCTTTTGGACCTCCAGGAAATTCCTAAACCGAGGGGCACCAAAAATTATGTAGCACTCACCTTCACTACAGGTCTATAAAATTGAAATTTATTCAAATTGAGTCCATCAAATAAGAGAAAAATTGATTATATTATTGTAATTACTAGTACTTTTGTTGCTACAAATGCAGGAAGGGTGATATTTAAGTGATAGTATCATATTTTTGTAATGAGGCATAATTTTGGAGTTGTTGCAAATTTTTGTCATGATGAATTAATGTTGGAATTTTTTCTTGTTGATTATTAATAATGATTATTTTTGAAGTCGAAATAATATTTTTTTTAATCGTTTGTTTCTGATGTACATATTTGTTTAAATTCGTTTCAGGACCCCAAAATTTAAAGACCGGCACTGTTAAAATATCCTTAGTTGTGTTTGATAGGCTTCACTTTTTTCACTGTGTTTGTTCTAGTGAACTTTTATTTTTATTTTTATTTTTTCACAAATTTTGGTCAAAGCTTTCCCGATTTCAATGGAAGAACATATCTTTTCGGGAGGATTAGAGCATCTCCAGCCCTACCCTTTTCCTTCCTTAAATTTGGGTCAAATTTTGATCGAAAACCCATTTTGGGTAGGAGCCTCTCTTATGGCAAAACCCTATTATGACCAAAATTTATTATTTTTAAAATATTCATTGGCATTTATGTAAATAAAAGAGACGAATAGAATGAGTAGCTTGACAATGAGGAAGAAGACGAACACGACGCCATGGAAGGAACTAAACCTACAAGGAAGAAGATGAACATGAAATGCCTCGTGCTTGTGCGATTTGGATGACATGTTCACGTACTCCTCCTCGATTACGAGCGGCGCGTGGGCCCAAAAATGATGGGTACATCCAATCCCGATCGGCGACGGCAACAGGAGTGGGGAAGGAGCTGAAGGGATCGCCGTTGACGGAGTGGGAAAGTAGCCGTTGGAAAAATGGGTCAAGCTTTTGGTTGTCCCATATTTGGGCAAAAAAATGGGTAAAACCCATAATGAAGAAAGGTATGGGTCAAGAATTGGAGAGGGATTTCTGTGATTTTTGTCCAAAATTTAAATTTGAGTCTTAAAATGGATCAAAACTGGAGATGATCTTAAATCTCGTTACTGTAGGTCTATGGTTGACCGATATTGCACACCAACATACTTTTGCTTTTTCTTCTTCCTTTTCGATTACCATTTATTTTTTGAAGTCAATTTCTTCTTCTTCTAGGTCTTCCGACAGAAGGCAAAAAGCATAATCGATTCGAAGGAGAAATGAGAAATATTTTGTTCCACCACATAAAAATTATTTGATTATTTTTTTTCAAAGAATTTCAGTGCCAGTTTGGGCAAAAGGAGAAACCGAGAGGTAAAAATCTCAAATATCGAAGATTAACTCTGCTGAGAGGAAGATCGTCTAACTTTCGAGATCTCCCAGTCAAATTGAAATTTTCATGCTACAAAGATTGAATTTTGCTTTCCCAAATTTCAAATTTGGTCGATCGATTTTGCATTCCCACAGGTCTGACATCTTCCCGAAGGAGCTAGGAGCCTCTCTCTTGCTCCCTTCAGGCTTCACTCTCTCTCTCTCTCTCTCTCTCTCTCAATACAAAAGGCAATACAACTATTATGAAGGCCTTGGTTATTTATGATATGATTTAGATGGTTTTGATTTGAGGTACTTAAAGATTCATCCTCCGATCATACCCGACGTAAGTTTCCATCCTGCTCATTTTTTGGGATTATGTTTTCATCCTCATATTTTGATAAACCCAACTTTGCCCTTATTCCACATAAAGCATGATTCCCTGATTTTAGGAATTGGTTATTACGGCATTAAATTTTGGGATCAAAATATAACTTTTTTCATCCTATGCGAGATTATAGGAATTTCTAGGAATTGGTTTTATAGCATTGAATTTTGGGACCATAACATAACGTTTTCATCCTAAACTTGAAGCTTGTCACTGTGATTTTAGGATATAAATCCCCATTATACGCTTCCCATATCAGCTCCAAAAATTTGAAATCCCTCTTTCTTTCCTAGCCCATCCCATCGGCCTCCATCACCAACCCATCACCCATCGCCGCCCTTCATTGCCGTCGCCCATCACTGTCCTTCATCGCCGTGGCGATCAATATGTTCGAGCGCAATCGTGGGTTGGGTCAACTCCGACAGCATCGGCCGAATGAAACTGTATTACCTTGGCGGTCAAACGCAGGCTCATGTGCTGCTGGACGAAGGGAACCTCGAAGAGTAGGAACCGACTGATTTATACATGGGTCGTGTATATACATGGGTTTCCAGTTAACCACCTCCACGCCTAGGAACCATTCCGTCGGACCCCCCGGAGTACTCCCTTCTTCACCGTCATACCGGTTGACTGAGCACCAAAATATGGCCACCACTACTATGAATTATCTTACAGGTACGACCGTAGTAAAAACCCAATTGTGTTTTCTATTTTCATTTTTCAAAACACTCGTCAGACATCAAAAACCCATCACCGAAGCCCCAAAAATCCTCGTCGGAACCCAGAGCCACTTGGCAGACATCGGACCTGAGTTCATATCCATCTGAATCATGGTTGTTTATTTCAATTTTTTTTTGACTAATACTGAACATACGAATTCAGTGGTATTTTGTTTTTTCATGGTATATTTGTTGTAACCCCCTGTTTTAAGGTTTCATTGAATCAATTTTCATGGATTATTTTGCTGAAATAATTCATGAAAAACATAGTTGGTTTGAATATCCACCATGTTTTGTGGTAATTGTGTTGAAAGATTCTATGAAAAACATGGTTGATTTGCAAAATATATATGAAATAATTTTCAGCATTTAATCTATGAAAAAATTTGCAAAAACAAATCTTAAAAAACGTGGCCGATTCACAAAACATGGTTGATTTGTGCAAGCGGAGATAGAGTTGAAAGTGATGGCAAAGGAGAAGTGGTTGCGGCTTGAACATGATGTATTTCTGAAATCATGGTGTATTCCTTTATGAAAAAATGGCTCAGATTTGTATTTTTGTAATCATTGTGTATTCATGAAATCATGATTGTTTCTTTAAATTAAATCATGGTGTATTCTTGAAATCATATTGAGGTTAGATTTGTATTTTTTAAGTAAATCATAGTGTATTCTTAAAAATCGTAATTGTGTATTTTTTAAGTAAATCAGATTTGTATTTTTTAAGTAAATCATAGTGTAATCATTGTGTATTTATGAAATTATAGTTGTTTTGGTTTGATTAAAGTTCAAATATAAAAGTAGTCAATCATATTTCAAATTACCATAATTTTGCAAATATATAAACTAAAAACATGGTTGATTCCACCATGTTCCAAAAGGTTTCATGATAATACATGGTAGATATGGAAACATAAATATGATTTTCGAATTTAAATCGATGAAAAATAAATTTTGAAATTCTCTTTCGTAATTATCTATCATAATTATTGTGCTTGAATCAACTAAATAAGGAAATAGTTGAATTTCACTAATTTATGAAGACAATATACACACATATGGATATGTTGTTAAAAAAGGGTAAGATAGACAATTCACCATTTGAAAGGATGAAAACATAACTGTTCAAAATGACCAGGATGAATACTTATGTGGGATGAAGTTTGGGGATGGATTTTTAAAAACTCCTTTTGATTTCATTATTTCGTAATCGGGAAAATCTTTATTTACAGAGGTTCGATAAATAAAGTTTACCGAGATCAATCTTGACCATCCAAAAGTGTTTTGGACGTTTCAGATTGAAGACAAACTATTAACAGTAAGAAATGTTTAATACCTGTCATAAATTAAAAACAAATCTCAACCGTTGATTGCAGAAACGGACAATTGAGATCGCGCGTTTTCCGTGAAAAATTTGTTCACGGAAACTCTGTGAATAAGACAATCGATCTCTTTGTCATCACTATAACACAAAAAATACACAAATTTGAAATTTCCCATCATCCCATACAATACGACACACTACCGGCCCGTTCCCATCTTAGGCCAAGGATACATCATTTGGTAATTGTGGGGGAGAAATGCTAGAGGCAAAGTAATAGTATTTTCATTGAGATTCCAACTAGTATATGTTCATTGCCAAATCTTCAAAATTTTATCTACTCGGGTAATTACATCTGCGGTGTGCAAAGATTGTGTTTTAATTAAGTTGCTTGAAAAAGTCGAGTGTCTTGCGGGTGGACTAGACGAAATTGTAAGTTATGGGCGATGTGTAGGACCAACGCAAAGTCTAGGCTTGTAATTTCCTAACTTGGTTAGGATGACATGATCATGTGGATTAACATCATAAGCTTCATAAATAGTTTCGTCAAAAACTGATAAAAAAAGTTCACCAGTGACGGAAAAAATACAACTGTAATTCATTCCAAACCCCACCTTGGTAACAAGAATTGAAAATTACACATTTTTTGTCGTAGTGGACTATTTATCAATTTGGGACGGAGAAAGTAATACTCCATTATACAGCCTCTAGAATGGAAATTTGCAGCATCCAGCCAAAAGTTGGGAAAGAAAATATTTTCAGTACCTATAATTTCCATTTCCATGTACCTGCATTGTCAAAAAGCAATGAATCATGAACTTGATTGAGATTGATTTCATTTTTCTAGGAAAAACATAGAAAACTAAGGCTGAAGATCCATCTCTGAAAATTCTTTAAAAAAAAAAAAAAAAGACTTGATGAAAAGAGAAGTTCTCGTGAGATTTTAATCAATTTTGCTTTCCAAAACACGGAAAATAACAGATAATGAGTAATGACAATTCGTTACTTACTGCGAGATTTGCCATTGACGGTATTTGCATGACCAGTACGAGAAGATCCATAGTCCCTCTCTTTACCCGTCGACCCACCCACCCCAGCAAGTTGGAACGAGACCTGATTCGAATCGGGTCTCGTTCCGGCTTGTGGGGCCTTCTTCCTACTCAACATCCCTGCAATCGAACCGGGTCCCATCCTGGGTGCACTTAGCGACCGCACCAATTTCGCCTTAGAGGGTTCCGTATTCTCCATGTAAGCCGGAGCCCTCGCGCTGTAGTCATAAGAGAGATACTCGGGTTTGGACGTTGGAGACGAGCCATAAGGGCTGCTTTGGTCCGTGTCCAAGTAGTAGTCATCGGAACGCCCACTTTCGGCCCGCGGGCTAGAGTCCCCGAGTGCCGATGGTTGTAGTAGGGATGTGTCTTGGCGTTCATGCTTTGCGTAAGCAACGTTTGTGAAGACTCGGTGATATGTGTGGGCGCCATACGAGGGGTGCTCAGGCATGGATGCCGCGGAGGACGAGTACTGAGGGCTGCTTTGTGCCGCGTCAAAGTAGCCGTCACGATCAAGACGCATGCTTCGAGATCTCGGGCTAGAGCTTATGAGAGCCGATGGTTTTACGGGTAAGTAGTCCCGGCGTTCTTGCTTCGAGTGAGCGCGATTCGTCGTGGGTCCTTTCAAGGGTCGGTGATTTGTGTGGGCTGTTTGAGGGTGGCTCGAATGGCTCTTTCTGCTATTCGTGCTTCGCTTTGATTCCCCGACATCCACCTCCACAATCCTGATGTTTCCATCCGTGCCCCGGTCCATTTCCTGCATCAACCATATGGAAGATAAGTAGTTTAGGCGGGCGGCCTGGGGCTTCAGGCAGCCAGTCGCTTGAATAGAATCAATCAAAATTTCATTGATTGTAGCATCACTGCATCTCAAAACAGACCACATCATCAGGTCTTTCTAATTCCTAGTCCAAATTCCAACATGAAAACACACGAATTTTCCTGGAAATAGCACGATTTGATTAGACGGGGAAATGAGACTCACTTGATCAAAACTTGATTGTCTGGACCTCCTATCCGTGGATTTTCTGTGATTGGACTGTATCCGATAACTAGAGTTCGATTCATCGGCCGTTCTGATCCTCTGAGACCGTGCCCTAGCTTGGGCCGTCGCAAGTAACTGCATGCTGTGGAGAGTCGCTGTGGTTTGTTTTCTCACTAAATAACCCCTCACCAATGCCTGCACCTTCACGAGCCCTTTCAAGGTCTTTAATGCTTTTCTAGCCTGCAAAAACACCACCAACTAAGCAGTTCACGTATAGCTATGGATGCAGCCCCGAGTTTAACCTGGTGTTGGCCAACATGTATTTTTCCTTCGTGATTGAGCTAGAACATGTAGCTTTTTTTCCCATAATGGATGTTCGGGCTAGCTTACACACACCTTGACTAATTCCGACGTGCTGGAGTTAATAATCAGACAAACCCTTTAGTAACCCTGGGCTTTGGAATGTTTGGTCTCTGTGCGATTTGAACATGCAATCTAATGGAGGACAATTATTTTCTCATACCCACTTGACCAAACACTTAATCTCATCGTTATGGTAAACGAATTAAATTGTAATATAGTTCATTTTACTCTCCAAAAAACTCAAGTTGTAAACAATATACGAACATCATTCGTGTTTTCTAAACTGTGATTAGTCTTTATAGTTCACCAAGATGTTTTTATTCTTATTATTCATCCGAATTTTTTTTTAGTTCTCTCCGAAAATGAAATTATCATTCTCATATTTACCCCTAATCAACTGCTTACGTAACGGTTAACATATTTTTGACTTTAGATACCATTATTTACCTATGTATCGGCCAATATGGTCTGTATTAGCCGTATCACTGGTGCTGTTATGTTTCTTCCTACTGTGATTTAAAACCATGTAATGA
>BPLS01022028.1:0-19205 GCA_019656275.1 Rhododendron kiyosumense | reverse complement strand
AGTAAAAATCTGGTGGATAGTTGGAGGGATGTTTTTAAAAAAAACTCTATTCCTGAACATCATATTGAAGCATACCGAACTGAAAATGGACCTCTTCCTGCACCAATCAAAGCTATCATCAATGGGGTAACAGGGAAGAAGAAGAGGAAGACAATTGATGATATTTTGGGATTTACAAAGGTCAACTCCCTCAACAACAAGAGTCGGAATAACAAACCAAAGTGTGCGGTTTATAGGTCTGCCGTTGCAGCGTTAGCACTCTCTGCATCTATCTCTTCAGACG
Source organism: Rhododendron kiyosumense (assembly GCA_019656275.1). Classification (NCBI taxonomy): domain Eukaryota; kingdom Viridiplantae; phylum Streptophyta; class Magnoliopsida; order Ericales; family Ericaceae; genus Rhododendron; species Rhododendron kiyosumense. Next base: position 18,922 of record BPLS01022028.1, on the reverse strand, counting down.
GAGTTACTAATAGAAACAGAATAATTTTGGACGAAGCACAAGCAATTTGGACCTGCAACAAGATCATGGGGTTGGGGTATGATGGCGAGGAGGATGAAGTCATAAGCAAATTTGTCGGCATGGTAGGTGAAGACTTGGACAGAGTTGATAAAGTGGCAGGGCAGGCCTAGCTTTCTATTTCATTGCAGGCCGCTTTTTGAGTCTTGAATGTTAAAATTGGGGTTGCAAAGTGTCTTGGTTTTTAGGTGGGTGGGGTGTCGTGTTCTATGTGGGAGGTGGGAGGTGGGAGTGTGGGGTGTTTTCCTGTTGTTTTGGTTTCGTTGGATCATTTTGAGGGTTGAGCTGGGCGTTGTTTAGATTGGTTTTTGGGTGTGTCGGGTGTTTTCCTGTTGTTTTGGTTTCAATGGATCCTTTTGGGGGTGGAGTTAGGCGTTGTTTAGATTGATTTCTTGTCAATTCTTGAATTTTGATTTCTTTATTAATATAATATCCTTTTTCGCCGTTCAAAAAAAAAAAGTAGGTGAAGAGTTCAATCTGCCAATTTACGCCTACTGTGGGCCATCCAAAATGGCCCTAGGACAATTTCGGCAAATAACTCCGAAAACCCTGTTAACCATTGTGATTGAATCCTCTCCGATCCAAAATTTAGACCAGAGGAAACAATCTTAATCTGGATCATCCATTGGGAAAATTAATGGTTCATCTCGACACAAAGAGTCTCTAAGGGAATTTTCCGTCGAGATGAACCACTAATTTTCCCAATGTGCGGTCCAGATTAGAATTGTTTCCTGCCGTCCAAGTCATTCTTCACGTGAAAAGTCTTCGAGCAAATCCAAGCCATTGGTTGCAGTATTGAACGGTCTAGATTTCGATTGTTCGCTCCACTTGCACCGGAGATGATCCACTCCCTTAACCACCAGAGCCGTTTTAAAAAAAAAGCCCATTAACCACTAGTAGGGCACGTGTCGCCATCCGCCGGCGGTAAATCGCCGTCCCGCCGGCCTTTCCACTTTGGCGCGTTTTTAGTCCCAACGTCTCTCTCTCTCTCTCTCTCTCCTAACTGAATTTTAAATTCTGATCACACTCAAAACAGCAAATTAATCACAACGCGTTTTCTGAAAACCCACCCCTCATTATAATACTCGTCACCTCTCCATCTAAATACGCGTAAAACTCGTCAGATCCCAACTGCCATTGTTTACATTATACTCCATTGATATTACTAGATCCAACAGTACCCCTTACTCTCTCACTCCTAACCCCCACTGACCCACTCTCTCTCTCTAGACTCTCCCTTATTTATCACCCACCATTGCCTCCAATTTTCTCTCAACAAACGCAAACCACACAAACCTCTCATTACCCAAATCCCAATTTCCACAATGCCAACCATTTTCTTGAGGATTTTCCTTGTTTACCACCTCCTAAACACAGCCCTCCTATTTTTGGTCCCCAAAAAGCTCAGAACTTATCTCCCATCCTCTTGGTACCCACAACAACAACAGCAACAACAACAAACGCCACCCACCAACGCCACCTCTCCTCCACCGCCGCCGCCGGCCCGTATCCTCCGGAAGATGGACACGGCCGAGCTCCGACGGGTATTCCAGATGTTCGACAAGAACGGCGATGGGCGAATCACGAAGAACGAACTCAACGACTCGCTGGAGAACATGGGGATATTCATCCCTGACCCAGAGCTGAGTCTAATGATCGAGAAGATCGACGTTAACGGAGACGGGTGCGTGGACATTGACGAGTTCGGAGCTCTGTACCAGTCCATAATGGAGGAGAGAGACGAAGACGAAGATATGAGGGAGGCTTTCAATGTGTTTGATCAAAACGGAGATGGGTTTATAACGGTGGAGGAGTTGAGATCTGTTCTGGCTTCGTTGGGGTTGAAGCAGGGGAGGACTGTGGAGGATTGCAAGAGGATGATTCTGAAAGTGGACGTGGATGGAGATGGCACGGTTGATTTCGACGAATTTAAGCAGATGATGAGAGGTGGTGGTTTTGCTGCTTTGAGTTGAAAAATAAAATTGAATCCTTTTTTTTTTTTTTTTTTCCAAGGTGGGTTTTCGAATCACGATTAGGTTCGTGAGGAAATTCTTCGGATGCAGAAATCGGTCACAGAAAGTGCATGGACGGCAGGCGATCACGATGGTCGTATAGAAGTGTCGAATTCAAGCTATCGATTGCGTGGCAAATAGCGTGATTCGATTGGTTTCTGTGTTCGTCCGTAGAATTGTTGGTAGTTTTTTTTTTTGGTTTGTAAGTATTGTCAATGGAAAGGTCACTTTTTGGTGATCAAAATAAGGTCAACCTTCATCATTTGTCAATGGACATTAGTCACATTTCCTCTGTTGTGGTATATTTTTTGTTTCTAATTTCAACATTTGCTAACCCATTGACACATTGAACAAGTGGGGAAAGAAGAAATTCAGTAATCCCAACTTTAGGTTTGTGATGCATAATGATTAGGAAGATAGGAATAATGTGTGATCTCTCTACCTAACCAGTAATGATACGGGTACAACAAAGACTGTACAACAGTCACGCATATATCAATTTTGCGTCTGTCTCGAATTCTATAAAGATGATCGAAGCCTTTACATTAAGGCTCTATTCGTGTGGACTGAAAATATTTTCTCCAAATCAGTTGTCAAATTTTTCGGTGTTTGGTTGAACAAAAAGTGTTACAGGTAAAACAATTTTGTTGAATTAGCGTAACATGACATGCGCTGCGGGGGGGTGGTTGAATATGTGCAATATTTTTTCACAAATTTTTGTACAAAATTCACGAAGACTTAAAAGAAAAAGAGGTATGCTTCTTACCTACATTTTGACTTTCCTTTCTCTGTTTATTTAGTACTGTAGTTAATTTGTTTGAACTCCAACCGGATCCCATTCCGGAACGGGTTTTAAGTACTTATTTTTTAAGAAGGCAATTTCAAACTAAAAAATAATAGATTTAATGAAATCTAAAAATATGTAATATGGATCTTGTTTGAAAAATCTTGATAAAATCTTTTATATGGTGTAAAAAAAATCAAAAAGTTAATTTTTATTTACATTATTTTTGAGTTTGAAATTATGAAATAAGTACTTATTTTTTAAGAAGGTGTTCTGGAACGGGCTGGGCTATTGGTCTTACAAGTCCCAAATTGATGAAATATGCCCACTCCCTATTGTTTATACTAGAGGCTGGAGCACATTCGATGTGCGTGTAAGTCGAATTTTGTTAAAATTTGATCAAAATTATTATATGCGGCACCGTTACGTGATACTTCAAATTCATTTTTTATCACACGCTTTTCAAGTATATAGAATGAGACCAATGTTAGCGTGCATCGAACACAGGACCGGATCAAATATTGAACTGTCTTTTTTATTAACTAGTGTTTTTGCCCGTTCGATACTCGAAACTAAAAATAAACCAATGGAATTTTTTATCTCGTGTATCAAACGGGCACAAATGCTAGTGAATATGTGTATATTTGTGCGAGACAACCACACTTCGAAGCCCCCGCTCCGTGAGAAACGTTTTTATCAAAACAAACCTGTTTTTTTAGTGGCATGTACCAAACAGCCACAAATAAAAGTCCAATCATTTTAGCGCAAATGATTTTGCATAAAACTATTTTTCAATGTAAAATATTTTACATCAAAAGAAAGGGAGCCTATATAACTTCAAAGTCTTTGTTCACAATATCCTAGCAGTGCTCATTCAGCCCCAGCAAAACGAAACCCACGATTAGGATTGCAATGAATCGAGTAGCTCGCAAACTTAGCTTAGCTCAACTCGTTAACGCTCAGTTCGGCTCTTCTACTAAACAAGCTGAACTCGAGCTTGAGTTTTCGGTTCGTTTAGTAAACGAGGACTTGTTTGAAAAAAGTTCGGCCAGTTAGAGGTGGCTCGACTTGATTAAATAGACTCATTTAATAAATGAATAAGCTTGGCTTGTTAAGGGCTCTACTTGTTAGGGCTCGAGTCAAACTGGGGCTCAAATTTTTGGCTCGTTTAGTGGACGAGCTAAGTTCGAGATCGACAAAACTTAACTCAGCTTGGCTCGTTTGTAGCCCTATTACGATGTTAGACGTGGAAAGATGCTCAACACTATTTGATGCTTCTGAATCAAAAAGCAATTTTCAATGGGGTTTTCAAATGCAAGTGGGGTATAGTGGATTTGGCGCCTCCTTTATACCTTCACGTACATAGATATGGTTTGATTCCCATAAATACTCATTCCCTTTCCAAGTCCCCTATAATAGAGGGAATGGGAGAAAAAAAAAAAGGAATGGCAAAAACTCCAATAAACACCCCCTCCCCAAGTCCCTTATATCAGGTTTAACGAATGACAAAAAAAAGAAAAGAAGAAGAAAAGAAGCTCCTAATGCTACGAGCAATTTATCTAATGCCACGAGTATTAGGTGTTGTTCCACTTTTTAGAAAAGTTTTTTTTTTTCAAATGAAGGTAATTTCAAGCTCAAATATAATGAAAATGAAAAATATTTTTTCAATTTTTTTGCACCGTTTAAAAGATCTTAATGAAATCTATCAAACAAGATCTATATTGATAGGAAAATTATTTGTGTAAACACATGATTTTTGAGTTTAAATTTTGTTTTTTCTAAAAATTCTTTTTTCGAGAAACTGGAACACGATCTTAAATGCTTTCCTGTGTAGAATTTAACTCAATTGTCCTCTTTTGGTCAAAAGGTAACTTTTGGAACTTGTTTTCCAAACTGCCTTTAATTCTAAATTTGACTCTTCAACTACCCAACCCATCCCCTAGCAGTAAACGTCAAAATCATTCACCCTACTCGTAGAAGAGAAAAAATTCTTTCCACCTTAGTGGAAATCCATGATTTCCACCACGCACTGCGGGCCTTGCCATTTATTTATTTTAATTTTAAATTGTTCATCTTGTAGAGCCTGTACAATTGTACATTTTCAAAAAAAATTATATTTATCGGATATCAATAGGTATATTAAAAATTAAATCTTAGTTTATAAAATAGACGGTTAAGAATAATTTAACTTTAAACTTATATACCGTTGATTTTTTAAACCAAACTTCAATCTTTATATACCTATTTTTTTTCGATAAAGCTAATTTTTTGTGAAAATGTACTACTTTGCGAGCCCTAAAAGATGAACGGTTTAAATTACTATAATTTATGCACGGTGGAACCCATAATTGATGGTGGTGGAAAACTTGGATTTTTCACTGGATGAAATTTACACTCAAGAATACCTATCTTGTTTGATAGTGAGCAAAGTCAAATTTTTTACTGAAAAAAACCAAAACAAAAACTGTGCTTTTCTCAGCACACTCCAGATTTTAGTACAGTACTATTTTTTTTCCTCTCAAAATCATTTACACTAGTGAGTGAGAAATTTTTCGGTGCCAGATGGATATATCCTACGTGGTACCCATTCGGCACATCCGGACAGTCCAATATACTTTTGAAAGGTTTGGATTGAAACTCTATCTCTCCTCTCACCTCAACACTTAAGGGTTCATGATTATGTGAGCTATTTTTTACTCCATTAATCACCATCATCTTGTCTCTTACAACATAATTCAAAAGGACAATTTATGAGACGAATTGTTGTTTTTCTTTGCCATTTTTCTAAGGGAACAAGCCACTTGTTCTGGTAATAACCACTCCGATCACAACTGATGGTAAGATATCTATTCTGTCTGGAGTTTTTAATAGATATTGCATATCCTTGCATTGAGAAAAACTCTCGAAGAGTATCGAGAAGTTCTTCTCGAGATTCAAATTTCCAACCAAATTGCTCAAGCATATCCTTCTGTTTGTTTTCTTGATTTTGCACTTCAATTCCATGTTCATCAATCTGATCACTAGAACTTCCCTGGAGGCATTCAATTGGTTGTTCACGGTCCATGGTTCAATTGGGAAACAAAGTTCCATAAGTTACCGCTTTCGACCAAAAGAGGACAATTGAATAATTCTACACAACAAAGCATTTAATGCTCGTGGCATTAGTTAGATAAATTGCTCGTGGCATTAACTACTCCAGGAGTATTCTGCGGCTATAGAAAGTGGCCCAAGAAAAGGGATCACGATCATGTGCACACTTACTATGACCAGTTGATGTGTCTGGAGTTATTGCCAGTTTAATGCTTTGCATGCAAATAGTATTATCTATGGAAAGGTCCACCAGATTGGTGACCAAAATGGGCTCACATCCATCGTTCAGTTACATAACAGTTTAGTGGGTTTTTTTTTTTTTTATGACAGAAGAGATAGGATGTTAGGGATTAGTGGTTAGTGTCACAAAGGGAGCTCACATTCTCTACGGGGACTCGAACTCAAGATCTCTCTGTGTCAAGGGACTTGAGTTGTTTAGGGATTTTCATCCGTTAAATATTTATGTCGTCGCTAAATAATTGAGACATTTAACAAGTTTTAAAAATGTGAATTGTCAAATATTTATTTCATAAATCTATAAGAGATTGTTCGCTTTGGTATTTGGATTTTAAAATCCCAAAACAAACAAGAGAGAAATGAAAATAATGATTGAGAGAAAATTTATGGGAAAATGACGGCCTATGACGTGTTTTGATAATTAATACCTTTTAAGAACATGTTAAGAATATTTGTTAATGAACAAAATGTCCTTGGCGGGTATTAATTATCAAAACACGTCATTGGCCGTCATTTTTCCAAAATTTATTGAAGACCGTGTGTTGGGAGAGAATCTAAAATCCCAAAACGAACAAGCTCTTTGTCGGGAAGCCCAATAGTTCAGATTAAGTTTTGGGCCCATGGTAATCTGGGCCGAAATTGGAGATTAGTTGGGCCACGTAAGCGTGCTCAGCACACACGCAGGCTGAGGAACTGGATCATTTTTCCCACTGAGCAGCAGTCAGGTCAGGGCTTCAGCTTGGAAGTGGAAGATATTCCTCGAAGTGACATGCGGACACAGGTCTCTCTCTCTCTCTCTCTCTCTCTCTCTCTCTTCCTTTATGCGATGTATTTGTATGTCTGTGCGTGTTATACTGATTTGAATGGTTTCTGGAATACCCTATTTGATCTCTCTGTTCTCTCCATTATACATATTTCCTGGGTTTTTTAAACGAAAATTTGCAGGAGGAATCGATTTCATGGTTTCTGAAATTGTAGGTTAATTTGACTGTATCCTGAACTAAAAACTTGAGTGAAACCCTCAAAAGCGAATCAGCCCTTGTCTCGAAACTCATACCAAATTAAATCTTATTCGCTTTTTAAACCCAAATCAAGAAGACCTAATTCATATACCAAGTGTACAACGGCTAGTTTTTGGCTGCTGGTGGTTATGGTGGTGGACAGTGAATCTGACGATTGTGCTTACCTGTGGTGTGAGGTTGGTGGTGGTGGTCAATCATACTTAAGGCCCCCACAAGTTCAATCACAAATTCGCAACAACAAACTTAAACCCAAATCTGCTACAGCTTTCCTTGGTGGTGGTGGTGGGCAGGGTTGCTGGAGGGGTGGAGATGTTTGGGCGGCAGCAGGGACGAAGTCAGAAATTAAGCATCAGGGTGGCCCATATAAGTATATCCAAGAAAGAAGAGAAGTTACTTTTACAAAAATCATCTTTCGTGCAAAAGCATTATGAAAATTATTAAATTTTTAGAATTGAAGGTATTATGTATTATGCAAATAAGTGAAGTTTTGCTACATCTTTGAAGAAGTACTCACGAAAGAAAGAGGTGACAACAAGAATTCTAGAAAACGTGGGGGACCATTATAAGTACTCCAATTTTATTGGGATATTATATAATAGTTACTAGAAACTTCAGGGTGGCCATGGCAACAATTGGCCCCCATCTAGCTTCGTCCTTGGCAGTAGCGAAGCTGGCGGAATTGGATGGTGGCCGTGGCAACTGAAGGGGCAAAATTAAATGTTTTTAGCCAAGATTTTAGTAAGTAATGTGATTGCTGGGATAGTGACTTCCAAATGGAGCTTTTCCTTTCTTCTTTTCTCATAAGGTTATAATGTCTTCTAGTAGTTTACATGGAGACACCTGTAGAGGACAAGTTCATCACCACAGAAAGTTTAGTGGGAGCAAAATTAGATTTACTTGATGTTGGAACAAATCGAGAACCAAATGAGGGTATGTCATTTGAATCAGATGAAGCTGCCAAAGCATTCTATGATGAATATGCCAGGCGGATAGGATTCTTAACTCGAATCGTATCATCTCGTAAGTCAGAGCGTGATGGATCAGTTATATCCCGTCGACTGGCCTGTAACAAGGAAGGATATAATCGTAACAATCGAAAGCCTGGGCCATGCCGAATTCGAAAACGAGAGAGCCACAGGGAAGGTTGTATGGCAATGGTTCTCGTGAAAAGAGAGAAGCTTGGGGAATGGGTTGTGACAAAATTTGTTAGGGAACACAATCATCCACTGGAAGTTTCTTCGGAAAAATGGTGTCCAAATCGAGTAAGTTTTCCTTGAAGCTGCAACTTTTAAAGTTCTTATATACGTATTCTCCCTTTATTTCCTTGTACCTTGTTCGATGTATGTTTTGGTAAGTCTACTTATCCAGATATTGTGGAGATACAATGCTAGTATCTCAGCAAGACTATTTACCAAATCGAAGCTAAGAAATGCTGAAACTATAGGATCACAGTATTTTGGTCAACCTTGAAAGTTTAGAATAATGGCACCATACCTTTGGGTTATGGTACATTCATAAACAAGCTTCTGTCTTGAAAAATTTGAGGATTACGTTCACTGATACATTACGGTGAATTAGTTAGATTTATTCTTAGAATGCCTTAATCAAGGGCTTTTCATTGTAAAGGGACAAGTGACATCCAATTTAATCCACAAGAAGCTGTTGACTTCCGTTTCACCTGATTGTAACCATCTGTCCACGGGCTATGACCCTCGTATTATAGTGGTGGTCAATCCTGCTGAAATGTAACCAAGTTTATCTCGTTTCTAGGAACAATTTAATGTAGCTGTCATCGCCGGAAAAAGAGGTTGGAACCTTGGTTGGGCTGCTTGGTCTGTCTTAAAGGACGACATTGGCATACTCCTGAAAAACGTTTGTCCCTCATTCTCTGAAATTTGCTTATTTTGTAAAATACCTCACTCTTCTACTCAACTTTAACCCTCTTTCTTGGTGGCAACTCAGTTATTTATTTATTTTTTCTCTATTTCGTAGCCTTTGATTTCTTTGTGCAAAAATCTAGCGTGGTTCGTACAAATTGTCTTCAATGTAGTAGAAGTCCTTTCTTTATTTACGGTTTGAGAAGTCTAAAGTAGTTTTTCTATGCTATGGAAGAAGCCAACAAGGTGATGATTATTGTAAGTGAGAATTTTCTAAAATATTTGTAAAGTTTAACCATTTTGATCCCATCGTTGTCGAAAGTTCCCAAACCTACCACTATTTTCAATCTTATTCCTATAAATTCCCTTATATTGGACTAGCATTCAAGAAATTGGGAATCAAATATCAACAAACCATGATGGAAGAAGTTGGAGAAGTTGTCATGTCCTAGGATTTCTTACACATCTTAGATCAAGATACTAAAAAGCAAAACAGACCAAAACCACCTATGACATTTGGATTTTGACAACATTTGAACAACCCTTGGGCTACATGTGTGCCCCAGTTTTTTGAGGTCAGAGCCTATTCCTTTCGATTCGTAATATTTGTGCAATCATGGTAAATGCATATTGAAAGTGTTTTTTCCTTCGGCTTAGTTTTGAATATCTTGACATATCAAATCACCTGATATTGAGATTGCTAAAACACAGGTTTGATCAGGAAAAGACTAATGGAATCCCCTTACTCTATGAAACCTTATGGAAGTCTGAAGTTTAGAAAACCCTAATTCTTTTGATCTGATTTGGTTGGTTTATGAAGGACATATCTTATTATACTTGTCTGAGGCTTGTATAAGGTCGCTTTCAAGTCATTATTCATGCACTTCTTGTTCTTTCTTGTTTATTGCCCCTTCTTTTTCTCTTTTTTTTTTTCAAACTCTGTTTTTTCCGTTAACCAGTCATTATTTTAGCTGTGTGGAATGGTGTGATTTAATTTATCGGCTGTCTAGAGCAATGCTATGCGCACACGTCGAAGCTGTGCACACAATTAAGGCTGTGCACAACAGACTTTCCTTTCTGTCTTATGGTCATGTGGGTTTTATGTTTAAATTATTGATTTTTGTGAATCCCGATGGCAGTCTTTTGACAAGGACCAGAAGATTAGAGAGCTATCTTCTCAGCTTCGTCATGCAAATCAACAGTTGGAAGCATGTCAAGAACAGCTAAGAACAATTACGGCATGTATGGAGGAACATACACAATGTCTATCAACAACGGTTGAAAGTGTTGTGAGCAATGTCAAACAAGTGGAATCCCAACAGAATGAAATTTCAGGACACTTGCAAAGTGACTAAATGTAAAGTGCAGCTTGTGCAGGAGTGCAAAGTGTACTTTAATAATAAAGTAAGTTAGTAATAGTTACGCAACGTACCCACATAGAAACTAGAACGATAATTGTTATTGATGCCAATAGCACATGCAAATTAGTATTACTGTTCAGTTTGGTGATTCATTTGTTTGCAATTAAAGATGTGCTTTATTTGTAAAGAAGTTGAGTAAGGATTTTATCCAAATCCTGATGCACGAGTGCAAATTCCATAGTCAAGCTCCAATTCTGCCACGGATGATCACACTTTACACGCACACATCCACAGGCTTACAAAGGTGGAGGGCTCCATACACACTGCACTGCACGGTTTGTGTAAGTGTGTGTCTCTAGACCTTTTGTTAAGCTTTTGAGGTTGTCAATGGTAGCAGAGGCAAGACCCAATAATTTGAGTTGCAATAATTTTTGTCCCATGCAATCTGGGGGACAAAATAGGGGTGCAAGCAAAAAATTTATTAGGTGGCAAGGTCACGTGATGTTTCAACGTATTCTGGTAGCACAATCATGGAGGGCTCTGAAAGATGTTGGGGACTGCATGACTTTGCTTTAGAACCATTGAGTACTTTCTCCCGTAAACATAGTTCTATCAAATGATATGTAATGAAGGGTAGACGATCATTTTTTTTCTTACTCAATATAACATGTTACATTAGGTAATTTTGTCAGACTAACTTTTCATGTTTTTCTTTGGGCTTTTTACCTTTAGGTCCAGAAAATAGAAAGTAATTCCCATTAGGTCTCTTCTAATTAATGAAACATTGAAACCCTATGAAAGTGCCTAAAACCCTAAACCCTGAAAGTGCCTAAACTCTAGGGTACCCTATAAAAGTACCTAAACCCTAGGGTACCCAACAAAAATACCTAAACCCCTAGGGTACCCTATGAAAGTGCCTAAACTACTAAAATCCTATAATAGAAAAGTGCACCCTAAAACCCCTATAAAAGTGCCTAGACCTAAACCCTAGGGCTCTATAAAAGCGCCTAAATCTCAATCCTAGGGTCCCCTAAAACCCTAAGGTACCCTAAGATTTTAGGGTACCCAAGGGTACTAGAGGGTACCCTAAAACCCTAGGATACGCTAAAATCCTAGGGTGACACTTTCATTAATGGTAAGTGTATATTTGTAAAAGTGGACCTAGTGGTAATTAAGTTTTGCATCTCTCCTTAATCGGAATTAAGTTTACTTTCCTGACTTAGAGGTAAAAATCTATTTTTGTTTTCTTTTCCTGCATTATATATTTGTTCATTGTTGATTTGTTTCACCCTAGTACTTCAAGTTTTGAATCTCGTAATGTCCTACTAGTAGTTTTAAATTTTAGTACTTGGTGAGTAGTGATACGTAGAGTTTGGATTTTTGTATTTTTAGGTGTTACTGCTGACACACGAAGTGAAGGCCATTCATGTTTAGGATGATAAAGAATTCCAAGTATTTCAAAGTACTATTCACATTATGATGAATGCATTTCGGTCGCCAATGTTTCTCATTTCCTTTGTTATATAATGAATAAGGGCGTCTCTGCTCCACACTTAAATGGTCCATATGATTTTGCCTACTCTTGTTTTCGTCATCGTTGTTATGGTCCCTATGATTTTTGTTACATAGATGTTGATTATGTCAATATAACACCACTGGTCATGGCTCTACTATTTTTAACCTTCTCCAAACCAAACCCAGGGACACTCAGCCATTAGCTAGCCGCAGCACACACACCCCCAAGTTACACGTAACCCTGCTATATTCATAACTAGTTCCATGCATATATATCTACCTAGTCACCTCACAAGCCAATGTCAAATCCTTAGTTATTTTTTGTTGTAGACATAAAGACAAGACAAAAGAGTAAACAATGGCTATAGGCCTCCAATTTATTTATGATAACAAAATTATTAAATAGCTTAAACATGAGAAGTGAGCTTGTAATTATAGTCCAGGATATTGCAATTACCATGCATGAATCCTATATGGCATGAGCATATGACAAGAATTGTACCCAAAAAAAAGAACAAAATTAAGGACGAGGTAATTACCATGTAATGAAAAGTACCCACCTAAACCACCCTGAGTAGGTTCAAAGGGGGAGCAGAAAATTGTACCAAAGACGAATGATTAATGCAAAAATATAACACAAATATGAAAAAGATTCAGAATAGACGAACAAATATACCAAAACAAAAAATTAAGAAGAATGGGGCCATTGTGATTAGATATGCAATAAATCTAAACTTGCAATCAAAGTAGGACAAACCTTTAATTGTTGCAGGGTTGTTCAGACCATTGTTCAACTCCCCCAATTCAGCCTCTGCTTTCCCTCGCGTCTTGGAATTCCAGAGGAGTATGCGATTTAAGTTCACTCCATAAAAGCTGGACATTAGGTATATGCTCAATAACCCAATAGTCTTGGCCTTTGTTTGGTTGCATTCTATCTAAGAACTCTGTTGGCATACCCCAAAAGATAAGAGATTTGAGTTCTCTGAGGTTGCGGATACCGGAGGGCACCTCCTTCAGTTGTGGGCAAAATTCAATATGAAGCTCCTTGAGAATGGGCAATCCTCCTTCCTTTATTATAACTGAATTTAATCCCTTTAAGTGTCCGAGGTATAGCGACTTAAGCTTCGGAAACCCTCCGATGTCGAAATACAATTGTTCTCCATCATACCCGATGAAGAAATTAAGTTCTATCAAATTTGGTAATGCTTAAAGAGCTTTTATTGCATGAGCACCGGTCAACCCTGATCCACTTAGATTTAGGGAAACTAGATTATTGAGTTTCGATATCCAGTTTGGCAACGTTTCCAAATGTCCACGCAAGTAGAGATGTTGAAGAAATTCGGGGGGAGAAGAAAGAGAATGCAAATCCAGAATCTCGTCGCCGTTTGTAGCCTCAACGTTCAAAGATTGAAGGTGATTCATCTTCTCGATGGCGGGACATAGAACCTTTCCGTGTTCTCTTTTCAGGTTCAAAATATACAACTTCTTCAATTGCCTCAAATTTTCTAGCTCTTTGATTAAATCATCGTTTGCCTCTATGTTCTGCAACGTCTGCAACTCTTCTAAATGCCCAATCCCTCCTTGTATCACCACTGCATAATTTCCGATAAGATGCCACAAATTACGGAGTCTACTTAAGATCCCAATTTGAAGCATAGACACCTGCGAGTCTTTCAAGTTCAAAGTTTGTAGGTTGTGTAGATTTCCAATGGACTTTGGAACTATCTTCACTTCTGTCCCCTTGACACTTACATATCGCAAATGAAGAAGATTTCCCACTTCTTCATGAAGCTGATCAAGACGAGCACCCTGAAGATCTAGTACTTTCAAAAGCTTGAAATTCCCAGTTAGAGTACCCAATAACTGTTGCTTTGGCAACTCCCCCACCGAGAAAACAAAAAAGGAACGAATTCTTGATTTGGTACTACTCATGGTTTTCAAATCCTTATTCATCATGTTTCGCAGAAGCATTGACCATCGTCGAGTTTCATTGTTCCAACTTCGATTTGCTTCTCCCAAAATTTGGCAAAAACTCAACTCCTCACACTTTGCGAGGATGATCTCGTGGATTACATCATGAGCCTGACATCTTTTAATTCTACCATCCAATTTTGTCTTCGAAACTTGAACCAAACTTCTATGGACGAACTCAGTCAAGTGTTCCTCAGCGACTTCTTCCAACGTTTTTCCTTTCTGTCCTTCAATGAAACCCTCGGCTATCCATAGTCGAATTAGTCTTCCACGGGTGATTTGATAGTCCTCTGGTATTATGCCAAAGTATAAGAAACATGGTTTGCGGTAGTAAGGCAGGTCATGGTAACTAAGCAACACAATTTTTGTGACGTTTGTGAGATCCGAATTCCTTTCTAACTCAGATCCAAGGCTATCATAGAATCTTTGCCATTCAGATTCAACCTTACTTTTAGTCGATAAGAGAGCGCCTATTGTCAAAATTGCAAGTGGCAGTCCTTCGCATTTTCTAACAATGGCACGGGATACTTTCTCCAACTCGGGAGGACAATGACCACCGAAGTCCCGTTGGAATGTTTTCATGGAAAAGAGCTTCCAAGCCTCCTCCTGAATTAAGGGCTCCAACTTGCAGACGTGATCTGATGAGGATTCCTTGCAAAAAGAAGCAACATTTTGGCTGCGTGTTGTAACAATTATTTGACTTCCTTTGCTGTTTTTGGGTAAAGCAAGTTTTACAACAATCCAAAATTCAGTAGTCCATACATCGTCAAAAACAATTAGATACCTCTTCTGAAGTAAATATTCTCTCAGCATATGAATGAGAGAATTTTGGTCCATTCCATCGATTCCCCAAGGTGCGCACTCCTTTCTTGTCTGACATAGCTGTTTCATCACTTTTCTTAAGATGTCCTCCATCTTGTATGATTGAGAGACTGATACCCAAGCTTGGCAATCGAAGTGTTCAAACCACTTTTTGGTTGTCAAAATTTTTTTTGGCAAGAGTTGTCTTGCCACATCCTCCCATACCCACTAGTGAAGTGACCGTTCTGTTTGATTCTCTGATTAGCAGCCTGTGGATCAGTTCTTCCCGGGTGGACTCAATGCCCACAACTTCATCTTCCTCAATGAAAAGGGATGCAACACGAGGGTCATCATGTACTTTCTCTTCTGTTTTAGTGCTTGACCCAAGTTCTAAGGAACTAAAACCATACCTATCAGCCCTTTTCTTGATCTCACCAATATTCAGTTTGATATCTTGAATTTGAGAGGCAATATCATGCGAAGGAAACCGATGAAACCACGTCATTGCCGATTTTCTGCCAGGTGAAGTATGTATTCGTCCATGACATCCTCGATCTGGGAAGCCAATTCCCGTACCTGCTTCACCCAAGTTTTTGCCCTTTCGTTTTCTAATTTTGGACTTGAATCTGCATCTTTTAGGAATGATGTTAGGCTTTCTAATTTAGCTTTGATGCTGGCAACTTCGGTGTGGATATTCCACAACAATTTCACTTCACCCCATAATAGCGGCACTAAAGTACTGTTGATAGCAGAGCTTACTGCAACAAGAGCCATTAAAGAAATTTTCCTGCTTGACACAACTTAATTGATTAGTTTCAGAGCTGATATAATTTTCTTGGCTGATTTAGTTGTTATGGGCCAAAACAGACACACAATAGCACGAATAATAAATTAAGCAAAGAAAGAAAAGAATAGCATGACGTAGAGATTTTAGGAGGTTCCCCAACTAGGTAATCGGGTCCATCAATGGTTCACAACAGTCCTCTGATAGTTAGCAAAGTGGAAAACCAAAGCCAAATCGGAAGATCAAATAGGGGGACAGACAACACCTGTGTTTGGAACTACTCTTCATTATTCAGTAAAATGCCAGATGAAAGACCTCTTTGAGAAATTTAAAAATGATTTTTGAACTAGAACAATTGTGAAAGAGGAGGAGGCTAAAGCTACTTTATCTGTCGCTATTTCTTCTGAACTTCAAGAGGATGCTTTGGTTTGGCATATCAACTCTAAGGGGGAGTACAAAGTAAAGTCCGGCTATCATATAGCATGGGAGCCTCTCAACAAGGCTTTGGTGGAGGGTAGCAATCAGTCCTTTCAACCATCCCCAAGATCAGACACTTTGGAAGATATTTTGTGAATCTGCAAACGTTCCCCAAGATCAGACACTTCGGTGGTGTGCATGTATAAATATTCTTGCAACCAAGAAAAATCTTCATCGTCGTAAGTGTTTATTCACAAGTTATTTCCCTCTGTCTTTCTGAACCTGAATCTGTTGAGCATTTGTTATTTACATGTTTTTGGACCCGCCCGGTGGGGTTTGCTTGGTAGTACTGACATTCGTGGGGCTGATGGTTCTATTCTGATGTTTCTATTCTCAAAACCACGTGGATTGTTTGCAATCTGACAAGCGAAGGTTATCTATGTTGAGCAAAGTGGCAACCATTGGTTGGTTTATTTGGAAAGGCCGCAATGAGTTTGGTTTTAATGGTTCCCCAGTTAATCCTATGATAGTTAAGAAATATGAGGGTCCGTGGGCGGATTATTCCCGTGCTAATTCTCTGGAGGAGCGAGGAGTTGACGATCAGGTTACGGCCACTTCACCCCCTCCTATTGGGTTTGTTCTGGTTAATTGTGATGCTGCTGTACATGCTCAAAAGTCTATAGCTACTTTGGCAGCGATTATCTGTGATAGTAATGGCAAAGTCATTCATGAAAATTGAGGCTCCTTAATTGGGAGATCAATCACATCTGCGTTTGTGAGTTGGTGCATCCTTGGGACTTGGGAGTGTGATCCAAGATATCAGGATATTGGCAAAGGGATTGCCCTTGCTCTTCTCGTGGATAGGTCGTCGAGGAAATGAAGCTGCTTGCTGGGTTGGAATCTCCCTCAAACGAGGTGTTTCCTTCGGTGTCTGCTCATCCTTTTCCGTTGTCTTCTATTTTGGATTCTGATGTAGTCTTTTGAGCATATTTTCTGAAGTTTAAAAAAAGGGGAAACTAGAAAAAAGGGCCATGAAAGTGTTATTGAAGGTTTTGAATAGCGTACCTACCAATTTTCTACTATTACCGTATGTACCAAGTAATGTTTCAGTCTTGTTAAAGCCATGAACAAACTTGACCACTGGGTTACGACCGGTTGGCTTGGTGGTCAAAAGTTGAAACTTAGGGTTTGCTCCCTCATAATTCTTAGCTTCTAATCCTCCTAGGTGGTCTCAATTCTTGTAGGGAGAATCCGTACGTGGCTTTTGTCCCATTTTAAATTGGTCACCGCTAGTCAACATTAAAATAAGTCCATGGATTCATCGTGGTGTGCTTAAGTAGTCTAGGACACCCTGGGGTTAAATAAAATTATGGATTGTTTTCCTCCAATCCAATGGAAATAAGAACACTAGTCTGCAATCACAGCAGTACATGAAAACAATTGAAAGATTTGATGGTTGCTTGAGGCGAAAAAGAAAGAGATGCATATAATGTACATAATATATAGACACAAGTAAATAAACATACGGAAAGAAAGAGCAGCAGGAGGGTAGATAATGAATTACCTCTATTATTATGACAGATTTTTCCAGAGAATGAAAGCAGAGAAAAGAGACCCAATATTCCCAAATGTAAACCTGAAAAAGCAAGTGAAAGTATGTGATGATAATTGAAGATAACAAACAAAGAAATGGTACAGCTTGTTTGGGTCTGTTCTGTAGATTCCTTTTGTTAAGTCAACAACAGTCAATTCTACTTTGGTCCACTCAAAAAGAAATTCTAGTTCAGTCAGCAGACTCAACAGTACCATATACTCCAATCTAATGGCACGTGAACATTTTTCTCTGGGTAAAATAATACTCTGTTTAAGTTTAGATAATACTCGGAGGCAGGGGCTCTGCTGTGCGGATGGTGCAGCAGCCCTACCCACTCCTCAAAACACAATCGTTTTGCTCCCTCTGCACGCACCATGCACTAAAGCCAGAAGTCACTCTGTGGTTTTGCTTCCTTATGCGCTCCAAATTTCTGCTTTCTTTTTCCTTGGTTGGTATCCAATGAATGAGCATGATGATTTTGTGGGGCTCATTTCGGGTTCCAAAAAATATTTAAACTATAAATTATTCTGAAAATATTTTTTTTTATGGATTCTTGTAAAAATTTAACACAAAACTGATATCCGTTAGGGCTTCTTTTAGAATTCGTAGGGTCCTAAGAATTCTAAAAAAAATACTTATCGATATCAGATTGAACTAATTTTATCGTAGAAACCAATAAATATTTTCAAACTAATGAGTGGTTTGAAACATTTTTGTAGGCCCCGAAATGGGGCCCATAAAAAATAGTCAATCAATAATCCAAAATTGAGTTTTTGGCCACTAAATCTTATATTAACAATTTATTGATCTTTTGTGGGCCTCATTTTGTATTTCACAAAGATGATTCAAATCACTTATTCTTAATTTTTTCATTGGTTCCTAAAAAAAAAAGTAGCTTAGTGCGATATTTTTTAATTTATCCGCGCTCAGCTTAGTGCGATATTATTTTTAGAATACATAGGGCTTCTTTTTCATAGAGGCCCTATAAATTCTAAAAAAAACCCGTACAAATTAAATATCAAATTGAACTAATTTTTACAAGACCACATAAAAAAATATTTGAGAATAATTTACGATTTAAATCAATTTTTTGGAACTCAAAATGAGCCTACAAAGCATCATGCCCATTTATTTGGTACCTAACAAGGAAAAAGATAGGCTGCATAAATTTGGATTGGCTAAAGAGCAAAACGTTGTGTTTTGAGGAGTGGGTAGGGGCTGCTGCCCTATCTGCACAGCAAAGCCCCCGCCTCCCACTCACTCCCTCCGCCCCAAATTCTTTATCCGATCTGCAAAACGGAGAGTTAAAAATAATACAATTTTTTCAAGAAAAAATCAAAAGTTTTTCAACAACAGAAAATTGGGCTAGAGTCCACAGTCTACACTTATTGGGCCTTCTA
>BPLS01022026.1:0-18184 GCA_019656275.1 Rhododendron kiyosumense | reverse complement strand
CTCTCTCTCTGGCTCCTTGTCCTTTATGGCTGTATACTGTCTAGATTCTGAAATCTATTAACGCAACCGCTTCCAATGGTTTTTTTTAGGATGTCAAATAGGTGAGTTTGGGTCAAATTGAATAAGTTACAAATGAGTTGGATTTTTAATGGGTCATTAATCAACTTAGACCAAATTAGTTAAAATCAAACCCAATGCAACCCATTTATTTAAAATCAAACTCAACCCGCCCATTAACCTAGTTAAAATTAAAAATGACTAAAATACCCATATACACTGAAATGACCATATCACCCTTGTACATTTAAATGACCAAATTACCCTTGTATACTAAAATTATCATAATACCCCTATATACTAAAATGACCAAATTACCCATGTATCCGAATGGAGATTCTATTGAAATTTTAAAAATTTTTGGACTTAGCAGTATAGAGTTTTGAGTATTTTTTTTACTTGATTTTCTCTTCAAAATTGTAGGTGATTATTATGTCCAAATTAGTTTCTTTAAACCTTCTGTCAGATTGGGCCAAACTTGTGGACTATCTCCACCCAAATCTCTCTTATAACTGTACATTTAACAATCAATATTCAATAGTAACTTGCAAAATTGATTTCAAGGAAGAAGTGTAAGAAAAAAAAAAGTGAAAGTCGTTTCCTGTCTCTTTTCTTTCCATATTCTTTCTTTCAAACACGGCATTATAAGCACCGTTAACATTAATCTCAAGTGAACCATAATTGATCTGGTGGCACCCGTCGTTTCGGATCATCCAGTGAGGATTTGGATTTGGGTCATGACAGCGCATGGGGAGACCTAAACCATCCAGTGAGGATTCTACTCGAACATAACAGTTTGGGTCACTCTTCAGTGCAACCGAGTTGCCTTGCCCTGGGCCGTTTGGTTCGAGTATACCCAACCCGGATCCAACTGATAAGACAGGATATGCGGAAGGCATTCTCCTCATGCACTATCACGACCCAAATCCAAAAGGTAAGAATCTGTGACCGACCGTTGATTTTAGAATCACCTTAGGCCTTAACTAATCCATGTCCGTAAATAACACCAAGTTTATTATAATTGGTAAGGAGTATAGAAATACATTCATAATGTGCAATCGAAGTACATACTCGCCTATTGACGTTAAATTGCAACACTGACACACGATTACAGCACCATTAAATAAAATTACGAGACGGTCATCAGTAGTGGTGGCGCGCGTTGCAACGACAACAATTTATCTCTTAGACAGAAAAATGGGAAATTTGGCCTCTGGGCGGCTCGTTTAATTGGGACTCATGATAAAGTAATGGACTACTGAAATAGTATTATTTTTGTTTTTGTGTTGTACGAAGTGACAAAGGGTGATCCGGTGGTCTTTGGGCCGGGAAAAAAAGCCTGAGAGCTAGAGGGAGGAGAGAGTGCATGAGTTTAATTGAAAGAGAGACGTGGAGAGAAAATATTGAGAGAGAGAGAGAGCGATCCGACATACGGAGTATTCAATTAGGGTGGATTTTCATTTATGTGGTAGTTTTATTTTCCTGTTGAGTAATGTTTATGATTCATTGGACATTTAAGTTGACCAAATTAAAACCTTGAATCCATTCTAATCCTACTAATAAATGGATTGGGTTAGGTCTATTTTTTAATAGGTGGATTTGAGTTTCTTAATGGGTTTGGTTTAATTTGTCACTCCTAATTTTTTCTATCAGTGCGGAAGTACGTAATATTGTTACGTACGTTAGCATCTTCACAAAAGAATTGAACTTCTAACCTCACTCTTGGTATTTAAGTACACTCGTATACTCTTCACGCGGTTGGGCAAAATGCCTCTTGCAATTCGCTTCCTAGTCTATTTATTTTAATAATCATTATACCTCTACACCCACTTACACATCCACTCACAATAAGGGTGGAGCCCACACATACTACACACCTAGTGTGTGTAGGCTCCACCTCTATTGTGAGTGGGGATGTGTAACTGGACGTGGAGTTAAAATATTTGTTATTTTAATTTTCATGAAAAACTCAAGTTTTATGTTCCAAGCAACATCAAGCGGTTTTTTTTTTCCTGCTGAACCGCGCGACATCATGCGTTTAGGAAAACTATTACTAAGTAATCGAAAAGAAACAATGTTCTATTTTTTGGAAATGGGATTCATTTATCATTGAAAATATTCAACATACCAAAAATAAACATGACAAGATTAGAAACTTACTGAACCAATTTCAAGCGTCCGAAAATTGGCAATCGAGGCTAGTATTTTTATGAATAATACTATATCCTTAAAGCAAATTCGTCCCTCACACCGGTGCTCTAGGGTCTCTTGAACGTTTGCCTTCTAGGATTATCCGATTTTCGAAGAACAAAAGTAGCACTACAATCTGTTCAACGGGCGAACGCAAACTTGTGAGTACTCTCTCTCAGACTCAAAATGAATGTAATGTTTGTGCTCTGTAATTTTTCCGGCATTCAAAAAGGATGCAAATGAACCATATTTATAGTGCATATGGTGACCTTTAAGAAGAGAGGTGACTGATCGGAGACACCCACTCAATTGGGACACAATGGTAAACGGCGAGCGGATGTCTATCAAAAAGGCACACCATTTCGGCAACCTACCAGGTAATGTAATGCAATTACCCATGAAAAGTCATACCCATTGGAAACCTCTTTACCGTTAGAAATTAAGTCTTAAACTTAAATCTTTCTCAACAGTTTGCCTTAAAAGAATACAAGTTTAATGGGTCCACCATTAAATTATAAATCCATGTATTCTTTTGTTTCCCACCAACATGAATTAGAGGTTCATCCATACTTCAACCAAATATTATGTGATTGTTCTGGAGTCAATTCTTATTCACTCCAAAATGATTTTAATTTATTAAAATTAAAAACCATTTTATCCAACACTATTTTGGCCTAGATTGAAGATCCTTATTCAGTATCCTTTAGGCAATGTTTCATTACTGTCATCACAGAATTACGTACGTAATGACCATCACAAAATTAAAAAAAAGCCCTCCTTCCCCAAGCTCTCTCTTGTTGTGTTGATTGGTCGTGCTGGTCAAGTTTTTTTTTTTTTAAGGCATGTTTACAAAGGACGACACAATCAACAAGAATCAAGGTCCTGTTGTCATATGATCTATAGGACTAGTCAGATAAATTTTCAAAGGATGACAGAATCAACAAAAATCAAGGTCCTCTTGGGCGGAGCTAGAAATTGACTTGTGAGGTAAAAAATTAGGACTATGCGCAATTCACTTTTCCTATTCGCTAGCTAATCAAAAGAAATAATTAGATCAACAAGTAAATTAAAAAAAGTAGATATATACGTAGTAAATTGCAGCTTTTTTGCTTTATAATTGACCCTAGGACATTTCATACTTTAAAAAAATTAAGTATTATAAGTTGATAACCTCATTTGAATGCTATAAAGAGTATCCTCTTCAATGTACACAACCAAAATATCATGTATCCATTGATCACACATTCAATTGCAAAGCCTTGTCTTTAAAATCTTCAGAGTTGAAAATGCTTTAATCACATTCTATATTCCCTCCATCCCAATAATAGTCCTTTTTGAGAGTTTGTGCCACTTTTCAATTGATTATATCTTATAATTTATATTATTTTATGTGATTTTGAAAATATTGTATTACTATAAAACTAATCAAGATTTATCAAATAAGATTCATATTGGATATAAAATTCATTACCGATGTAAAAATATAATTATTTTTTTTATCTTATTAGAATAGAAGGAGAAACTATTAAATTGGAATGAATGGAGTATTTTATTACTTTATGAAATAAGCATGCCAAAACAATAAATTAATCACAATCTTTTCGGAAAGACAAAGGAACATCACTTTTTGGGAATGCTATGCAGTTCAGGGATGGATTCAGGGTTTTGCATTTGTAGGGCCCACAAATTAGTAAATATAACCCGTACGTTTGTAATTCCTTGATGAAATAGTACATATTTTGCTGGTAAATAACAAATTGTAAAATTTTTGACACTCTATTAAATATAAATCAGACAAATATTCTCAAAAAGAAAATTCAGAGTACCGTTATTGGAACACCAGACTCGATCCTGGGGTAAGCCCCGCAAGCCCTTGGTCTTGGACAACACCCAGGCTGGGGCAACTTAAAAAAAACATTTACATTACAAATATAAAAAATTTTCCTATAAAAGAACAAATCAATGCCTTGGTAGTGTGGTAAAGCAAGCTGTTAAAATCCACACGTGATCTTTTTTTTTTGGGAACATGATAGATATGCATTAAAAACACACGTGATCTTTTACTCTCTACTTTTTTTCCTACTACTTTTGTTTTCGGAAAATTTTTAAAAAAGCCCCTTGAACTTGTCACAAATTTTCAGAAAAATACATAGACTTTAACTAATGACAAAAAGACATTTAAAAACTTGTTATTTCATCAACAATTATGCCCCTGACTTGTTATTTCTTCAATTTGTACCGGATGTAGCTAATGAAAAGCATTAACCTTCCCTTTTTTTTACTTTTTACTTTCAAAAAGTACTTTTAATTCTTTCTTTCTTTTAGTAGTAAATAAAAGTATGCAATAAAGTTCTTTTCTTGCAATTTTGCCTTTTGTTTTCCTCTCAGTGTACAATATTATGAAAATCAAATTACTTTATTGAAAAATTTTGATTTAACAAACACAACAGTAATGTATAAGTGATATGTTCTTACATTTAATTAAAAAAATCATAACTAAAATAAATCAGGTGAGCTAACATAGTTTTTATTTTTATTGAACTACCATTTCATAAGAGAGATTAAAGAGATTGGCTATAATCTTAATTGAAAATGAGGCGCCATTCCATTAAGAGTATTTTGGACATTTGAGGATTTTTAAAAAAAAAAAATTTTATGCTTTTCGAGACAGATTATTTTCTTCACATATATCAACTAAAAAGCCCAAAAATTAAAAGTTAGTGGAACGGCCCCGAGTTCTTGGATAAGTAAAATACGATGACTCAATTGAAAATTTTGCTTCCGAAAAAGGTGAGGAGAATTTATTTTCTTTGAATCATATCGTGCTAATCACAAAGCATTATAACTGGGGTTTATATTTTGACGTTGATTTTTTTTTTTTATGTTATTCAAGCTAAAATAACAATGTCATTTTGATTTTTTTTTTTTGGTACTTGTGTGTGTGTATATATATATATATATTTATTTATTCATGACTTAATTGTAAGTGGACAACAAAGCATGAGATTGGGGTGGGGCAACCCAAATGTCGGGTCCGGCACTGTAAAACACTAATGAATAAATAATTGAAATATTTAAAAATATTTTTATAAGGGTTTACAAATTTGAGGGGGCACGTGCCCCACGTGACATGTGTGGGTCCGTCCCTGTCGCTATGCATACATGTGTAATCTCTATCTCCTATAATAAAACCCTCAGAACAAAAAGAATGAAACAAAACAAACCAGCTTCTTGTCAAAACCCCATTGGCATGGGGTCGCAAACAAATGAGCTCCACCAACCCATCCTGCAACCCACCACCCCGCCGCCACCGTCCACCGGCGCCCACTCGTCGAGCACCGAACTAGAAAACATACTGTCAGACACCCAACTACCGTTCTTGACACGACTCTGCCTGGCCGGCTGGCTTGAGCTGAAGCTCCTCTTCTGCTTTGCCGGACCGGCAGTGATGATGTACATGATCAACAACGCCATGTCCCTCTCCACGCGCATTTTCGCCGGCCACCTCGGGAATCTTGAGCTTGCCGCCGCCTCCCTCGGCAACAGCGGCATCCAGTTGTTTGCCTACGGTCTCATGGTATGTTCGTACCTTATTCGTTTGGCCCCATTCGGCTAAATAAATTAATTGACTTATTTTTTTGTTCTTATTCAAAATTTTTTTTATAATTGTTAGTTTTTCGTCAATTTTTTAGAGATTATTGCATCGACATAATAAGAGTAATCTAAAAAGTAAAAAAATTATGATTGAAACCTAATTTTTTTGAATAAAGACAAAAATAAGTCAATAAGCTAATTTTTTTTGTCTTTATTCAAAAAAAATTGAATTTCGATAATAATTTTTTATTTTTTAGATTCCTCTTGTCGTGACGATGCAATAATTCTCAAAAAATTGATGAAAAACTAACAAATATGAAAAAAATTTGAATAAGAACAAAAAAAATAAATCAATTGACTTATTTAACCGAACGAGTTAGGCCAATGGAAATGATTGCTTTTGAATTGCAATAGGTTCAAGATTTATTTCCTCCCATGGTTTCAGAGCATGAAACCTTTGTGGTGTTATTTCACTTTTTTGGAGTCAGTCTTTACGGAGCTTTGTTCTTGATTTAATTGGGAGCCTCGTAAGTGAGCAAGTGATTGATACTCTAAGATTAGTTGAGATGCATCATGTGCATAAGTTGGACTGAACACGTACAAACTTATAACCAAAAGGAAAAATTTTAAAATAGCACCTGACCTTTCACACAAATCACACATAGGCACCTGACCTTTAAAAATTATCAAAAGAACACTTGACCTATTTAAAAACTTATCAATTTTACACCTGCCGTTAACTTTCCATCCAAAACAGACGGAAATGTTGAAAATGTGTATTTTGGCAAGAATATTGGCAAAACAAAATTAAGGCTCATTTCGGCAAAACACAATATTATACTCATAAATAAGGTTAAGGCTCGATTTGGCTTTAAAAGTCAATTAATATCTTAATTTTTGTCTTTATTCAAAAGGAAAAAAGCGCATTTGTTAGTTTTGCGTCAAGACGAATTAATAAGTCACAAAAATTACTTAACTTTTCAATCCAAACCCACCCTAAATAAGAAATCAAGCTTAATTTAGTAATTAAATACCCATAACTATGCAGTCAAATAAGATTACTCCGTATTAAAACAAAGGAAAAGGCAAAAACAAAAAATATAGAATAGTCAAGCTTAATTTAGTAATTAAATACCCATAACTACTATATGTTTTTTATTTTCCAAAAATAATTTTCCCTGTTCCCTGCACCCGCATAGCACCATCCCCGTTCAAAGATGTATAGGCAATTGAACAAATGGATTACAAATATGGAACTTTTTTGGTGAAACAATTAGCAAAATTTGAATGCAAGGTCTAAGTGAGCATTGTGACAAAAGTATTTTAGCATTACAAAGATAAGCCTACTCAAATACTTCCAAGTCACGCTTGTATATATTATGATGTTAATGTTTCATGCAGATACAACTATAACTACAATAGAACATGCATGCGCTTAATCGATACATGTAAACATGGTCCATACTTGACAAAACTTTGTATCAAATTTTTTTTGACCATTCTTGGCTCCGTTGAATTAAAATTCTGGAACCGCCCTGTGTATGAAACATCTCAAAGTCAAACTATTTTACTTGGTTTTTGTGTGACCATATGCAGCTTGGAATGGGAAGTGCGGTGGAGACGCTCTGTGGTCAAGCCTATGGGGCGCACAAGTACGAAATGCTCGGGGTCTACCTCCAAAGAGCAACGCTAGTCCTCACTCTAACCGGTATCCCGATGACAGTGATCTACCTCCTATCCAAAAAGATCCTCCTATTACTGGGGGAATCAAATGCTGTGGCTTCGGAAGCGGCCATCTTCGTCTACGGCCTCATCCCACAGATCTTCGCGTACGCCATCAATTTTCCGATACAGAAATTTCTCCAGTCGCAGAGCATTGTGGCCCCAGGCGCATACATCTCAGCTTCTACTCTTGTCCTGCACTTGGTACTGTTCCAAACTTGATTTGTGTGAGTTCTTAAATTTTTTTTGGGAGAATGCCTATCAGCTTATGGGTTGCAGTTTTAGGTTTTACAGCTTAAGTTGTCTTAAAGCTGAGAAATTTTTGGGTGCCGGTAGGGTACTACCAACAAACGTGATATCTCGTCAGCGATCTAAACCGTCCAAACATATTTTGGACGGTTTGGATTTTAGAGAGTGAAATAGAGGAAAGAGAGAGAATAAATCTGGGCCATCCAAAACACATTTGAATGGTCCGGATCGCTGATGGGTACCACCATGTAGTATCCACTCGGCACCCAAAAACTTCTTAGCTTTAAGACAACAATTTCTCGTGTGTTTTGCGCTTTTGGGTTGTTTTCCAACTTAGAGACAAAATGAGACAATACAAGGCCGAATGTTCAAATCACATTTTGGAGACATTTTAAGACACGAAATAAGTCCACTATTATTTTAAGATAACAATAGATTTCTCAGCGTTTCTCCTTTGCTTCACAAGCTATTTTCTTAATTTTGGGACAATTTAAGATATTTGCATAAAAAAAAATGCAAATGTCGGGTTCTGATGACAATTTGTCGCATGTTGGTTGATCTTAGAACTTGTCTTCAAAGATTTTGAGACGTCTGGCTTGATGAGTTCTGAGTTGTATCTACAATTATAATTGAAATACAACATTTTCTCGTTCAGCTCGCCAATCTAATTTCATACTCGCATTTTTTTTAATCATAAATTCAATACATTAAAATGTAGATTTATGAATTGTACCATAGAGTAATTAAATATTCACCTTTCCAAGATTAAATTCTTGAGTTTGACTATCAAAATTACTAGTAATTGGAAATGCAACACAGGTGCTAAGCTGGGTGGTGGTGTACAAGATTGGGCTGGGCCTGATAGGGGCGTCACTGGTGTTAAGCTTGTCGTGGTGGATCATAGTGGGGGCCCAGTTTACTTACATCTTGGTGAGCCACAAGTGTAAGGCCACGTGGACCGGGTTCAGAATGGAGGCCTTTTCTGGGCTTTGGGAGTTCGTGAAATTATCCGCTGCATCGGCAGTGATGCTGTGCCTGGAGACTTGGTACTTCCAGATCTTGATACTGGTTGCTGGATTGCTCAAAAACCCTGAGATTGCCTTGGATGCTCTCTCCGTGTGGTATGGGAAAAAGGATGATCCCGACAGTTTTAGATCTGGGGTGCAAACGAGCCGAGCTTTATAGTGTTTAGGCTCGGCTCTTTTGCTAAACGAGCCTAAAACTTGAGCTCGAGCTAGCTCTCCTAGTTTGTAAATGAGCTGAACCCTTGAACAAGTCGAGCCAATAAATCGAGCCGAGTTGTTGCGATCCTAGTCAAGCTTGGCTCGTTCAGTAAAAGAGCCTAAAATTCGAGATCGAGCTCGGGTTCAGTAGTAAACAAGTCGAGCCTAATTAATGAGCCGAGCCACGAGCGGCTCGCGAGCAGCTCGACTCATTTGCAACCCCAAATGCTAGCTGATTGTTGGTCTGATCCGAGTTCACTTGAAATGATCCGAATTGCATATTTTTGACAATTCTGCAATTTTCATGGAAAAAAAAGTTGATCGGACATTCATGATATCTGAATAAAATGCAATTGCCGTGAAAATGATAAAAGGTTGAGAAAATCAATAAGCCTTCCAATTTTTTTCGATAAAAAAAGAAAAAAGGGCTTAGATGATATTGCTATCGATGTTAGAGTAACTTAATTTTTCACTCGAGTAATCTACTCGGCGGATCCTTCGAGTTGGGCCCGAAATGGTCTTTAAATCAGCTGGATTGCTCCAAACTGTGCTTGATAAACGCGTTTAATGAGTAATGTTTTCCGATTATGTGCAGCATGGGGATAAGCGGCCTTCTGTTCATGGTTTCAGTTGGCTTCAATGCTGCTGCTAGGTGATCAGTTCTTGTTCTAGTTCTAACTAGTTCTAATGTTGCCAATCCCGTTCCATTTAACTTCTAGCACTTTTTGAAGGTTTTGTTCTTATTAAAAAAAATTGTATTCGTTAAGTTTGCGTCAAACTTTTATAGATTATTGATTCGTCTCTATGAGAGGAATTGAAAAATTAAAAAAGATTTACTTTTATCCAAATATTTTGAGAAATAACCACTTTTGTGTTTTAGACTGCGTTAATTCTTTCTAAGGAAATTACTACAAGAATATTACTGATTGGTATTTATTTTTTATTTTTTTTAAAAGATATAATTAATCATTCATCTTGGTGAGAAAAATTAAAAAAATATTTACCGAATGAACCATAGGTGAAATATTTCAGATACGATGAACAAAAAGAAAACTCCATTAAAATTTTCTTTTTTCTTTTTTATTCGTTCTTTTTTGCTTTTATTGATATTTTTTACTTTTTATATTCCACTAGTCAAATGAATCACTAATCCAAAAAAATTGACCAAACAATTTTGAGAAAAAAAATTACCACAAAGACAGTTGCTATGTTTTTTATCCGTACATGTTTTTGTGCACTGTGTGACATGACAAGTATGTGCATGCCACAAATATAACGTGGAGACCCCAATGAGTCCAATTTTGTTCATCCTCACCAAATGAGGGTGATTGTTACCCTCACCCTTATTGGTTGTTACTAACTTGTACGTAGGTTCTACCAAGGTTAACATTAAATAGCCACCAATTATGGGAGTGATAACTGATTTCGTATCTTGCTATTGGGAAAATTCTCCCCTACATTTCAAGAGGTGAACAAAATCGGACCCATTGAAGATTTAATTTTGCAGTACCCCTAACGCAATTCAACATTATAATGAGCGTAATTTCTTGTAGAAGTTAAGCTTTGATTTGAATCATTTGATCATAAACAGTGTGAGAGTTGGAAATGAACTTGGAGCAGGCCATCCGAAGTCAGCAGCATTCGTTGTGGTAATGGTGAATTTAGTCTCTTTTATCATTGCAGTGGTTGAAGCGATGGTGGTTCTTTCTCTCCGGAATGT
Organism: Rhododendron kiyosumense; assembly: GCA_019656275.1. Taxonomy (NCBI): domain Eukaryota; kingdom Viridiplantae; phylum Streptophyta; class Magnoliopsida; order Ericales; family Ericaceae; genus Rhododendron; species Rhododendron kiyosumense. The sequence goes on along the minus strand of BPLS01022026.1, from coordinate 7,429 downwards.
CATCAGCTATGCCTTCACTAGCGGTGAGACGGTGGCTAACGCCGTCTCTGAACTCTGCCCGTTCCTCGCAGTTACTCTCATTCTCAATGGTATCCAGCCAGTCTTGTCCGGTAATGCCTTCTTACTTTCTTGAGAAAACGTGAACTCCAAACACCATTTATGCTAAAACATGACAAGGACTGTGATACGTTTACATTTTATTTTTGCAAAATATTATTGAAATGCGATGGCTCCTGTAGACCATTGGCCAGTAAATATATAGTTGGTGCCCAACCTGTAAAGACCTGATATTCTTAAAAAAAATAATAATAATAATAGTAATAATAAAAAAATTATCGAAACAAAAATAATTATTTTTTTTGAAAAATTAATTATGTCGTCACACCAATTTTATGTCCGTAATCAATCGTGTGCGCGCATACCCGACGAGTATTTTTTTCCGTTTATGTGTGTTGACCTGGGTCAAAACTTCCCACCCGGGCCCCCTCCTTTTTGAATTGCTTCGGCTGACAGAGGGGAACCAAATCCCTATTTTCCCTCCTTAAAACCCTCTCAATTAGACAACACATCTTTACCCATTGAGTTAATACCCTCCATGCAAAATTCAAACCAGTTTTTAAAATCCATGCCTCCCATTTGTTTGCCCACTTCGGCAGAGAGAGAGATAGCAGTGAGAGAGTGAGAGATAGGAATATCTCTTGCCTTCATTTCTTTTTCTTCCTCCCACCAGCACCAGCTATATACTACCATAACCATCCCCTCCTTTTTCCTCCTCTCAGCAATACCGCCCAGCTCACACCGCCATCACCAAAATCCCAGCTGCTGTGGCTCCATCATCACCACAGCTGTAGCCCGTCACCACCGAGCTCCGCCGCCGCCGACTCGCCACTGAAACCTCTCCGTAAATCGTTTCGCCGGACGCGAGGTAGTCCGGAACTCATCTCCCTAAGTATATATTGTGTTTATATGGTGATTTTAGAGCTTTGGTATGATAATAATCGAACCCGACACCGTTGGTCGAAATCCGACCGGAACTCCCCTGTTTTTGTTCTCTTCTTTGCCGACTGTTCCAGTCCCTGAGAACATTGAAATGGTTTTGGTATAAATACTGTCTGGACACTGATTTATGGTTATTTTGTAAATCTATCCTAGTGTACTAAGAAATGATATTTTAAATCCCGATCGAGTTCGGCTCGGAATTTCCCCGTCTGCCGAATTACCATAGCTACTGGAATGAAGTTTTGTTTTAATTATTTGAAAGTAGTACAGTTTAGTTTCTCAAGACAGATTAGCTTATGAATCGAACCCTTAAGTATTGATAGTAAATCTAGACTCTAGTTTAGAAAATAAAAGGAATCAGTTAATTTGTTAATCGCATGATTAGTTTGTTTGTTTTTTTTTCCGCATCATTAATTTTATCGCATGCTTTTGTGTTGTTAGCATATTAGTATATTTTGTTAGTTGAAATTAAATTATGTGAAATGTTGTTGTACCGATAGATTGGACAAATAGGTTCCCGGGATTGGTTGCGATGTGCGGATTTAACTTGCTAGACGTGAAAATAGGATTAATAGAAAAGATAATAAAGTGAGAGGCTGAGATTTGGAATCCGGGCTTGGAACCCCGCGGTGATATATTGATGGGTGGTGAACTTGAGAATTATGGTTTACGAAACCCTGGGTACGGCATGGTGATGGTCGGCTCTCGGATATTGGGACGGGTCATAAGGGAGGCATTGTGCTTACGTCACAACCCGGGCTAGACGGCGCTCGAGCGTTGCCGGTGAATTTCAACCCGGGCTGGACGGCGTTCGAGCGTTGCCGGTGAAGTTTTATCCGAACTTATGGTTGCGGATGGGATATCCGAGTACATAACTTAGGTATCTTTCATCCGGATCTGGAAAAGGGGAGTCGGACCACGCCAGTGTTTATGCCAGAGGTTATGGGTAGGAACGGATCTGTGGATAAGATCCGAGATTTTCACATAGGTTAAAGGATAGTAATGAAAGAAAAGTTGATTGTTCTCTTTTTATTTTATTTCTAATGCATGTTAATTATAATCCTATTGCTTGTAAGTTATGGGTTTGGGTGGGTTTTGGCTACTGAGCGTCATCGCTCACGGTACTATGTTGCCCTGGTAACTCGAATGCCAGGTACTGAAGACGAAACAGGAATGCCGATCGAGCAGACTGGATTCGACGCTGCTATGGACGAAGGCGAGGAACCTTGGTTGCCGTACGCTTAGATGCTCTGACCGATATTTGGTCTTCGATTTTTGAAAGCTTAAACGATTAAATTTGGCAAGTGTGATAACTTGACTCGTTTGAAAACTTTAAACTTAATTCGATATGGTTGTAATATTATGACATATGCTTTTGGAACTCCTGACGCCTTAAATCGGAATTATCTTTTGAGGAATTGGTCTTTTAACATTTACTTAACGTTTTCGAAATTCGGGGCGTTACACAACCACATGGCCCAAAATGCACAAATCCAAAATTTTAGTAGTAGCTTACATAATTTGTTACAGTATATAACAAAGATTATCGTGTACATTTCCGAGGTGGAATGAAATATTACATGAAATTTAATTAGTATAACTGATTCTCATTGTATTCTTCTTCTTCTTTTTTATGATCGGCAACAAATATATTGAAAAAACTTGACCAATTAGGGTTACATCAGGTTGGGCGAGGGGGGAGAAAAATCCAATCAAAGGTTAGATGAAAACAAAAAATACCCGATTGGACAAAGCCTAAAAACACCTAGGAGCTAAGTCTAAAACACCTAAATAAGCAAAGTTCATATAAAGTATGGGCCAATGACTAGAGGTGGTAAACGGGCAGGTTTGGGCAAGAGGATGAGTGAGGGATTAGTAGATCAATTACCCGTAGTTCACTGTTTTGCAGGGGTGGGTCTTTTGATTCTAACCCATATTGAACCCATTTTTAACCCACTTAAACCCATGTAAATATGAGTTTATATTGGTTAAACCATCACCTGGGTTGAAAATGAGTAGTGTAGTTTCCAACATACGTTATTCCATTTTCATAAACTTTATCTTCATTACGTAGGAAAGCATTCAATTTAGTCAAACATTGTCCAAAAAACTCAAATGTGCCTATTATCTGTTGAAGGTGTGGCTGTTGGATGTGGATGGCAAGCATTCGTGGCTTATGTAAATGTGGGATGTTATTATTTCGTTGGAATTCCAATTGGTTGTGTGCTCGGCTTTAAGTTCGACCTTGGTGCTAAGGTAATTAATTTTCCTGTTAATTAAACTACATGCAAAAATATGATTTTTCGAAATTAAAATTCGAGATTGTCAAAGGTCACAACAATACAAATCTACGTAGTATCGATCAAATTTGTCTAAGTTGTAGTATTGTGTGACAAACAGGTCTTAATTTGTCAGCTAAATATGATGTATGAAATGTTGTTGTCTATGTATGTGCTAGGGGATATGGTCTGGAATGATAGGGGGAACAGTAATGCAAAGTGCCATTTTAATTTGGACAACTTATCGAACAGATTGGAACAAAGAGGTAACTTCTATACTGTAATTTTCGATTCATCACATTTGTTTAATATAATCCTGTGTGATGCTCTTTTTTGTGTGATTATATCAAAATTTGGTCTTAGCTAGCTCCTAATTTCGAGGCTATAAAACTTATAATCCAGAATTCCAAATATACTTAGGTCATTTTTTTGAAAGATTGAGTAGGAGCCCTACCGCCTTTCAAAAAAAAAAAAGAGTAGGAGCCCTACCAATTGCCCGCGTGAAATGTTCCATAACATTTTTTTTTTGGGTACTTTGGAAAATTATAAAACTAAACGAATGAAGGGTTTTGCAACAGCTAGATGTGCGAGCATAAGTATTACTTTACAGGCGCAACAAATGAGAGCACTATGTAATCAAGGAACTGCCTTGTATTAAGGCAATCCCGAATAATGAAATGTCTGTAACTTATGCTTATGCATGGTACAGTGATTCATTTACTAACTTTTTTTACTTTCTCAACCCCCTTTTCATTTGCTATCAACATTTTCATATTTATACCAGTGAATTTCGAAGCGTACACGCATTGTGTTTGCACAACCTCAGCTCTGGTTAATTAAGTCTTAATCAAGAAAATTTGCCGTCGGTAAAGAGAATTTCACTATTCGTTTTCAGGTGGAGAAGGCTAAGATGCGGTTAGACAAATGGGATGACATAGTTACACAGCCACTCCTGAAGGACTCCATTGATGCCGGAGAAGCAGCTGGCAATGGTGCTTCTTATTAGTTGGAGAGATCAGTTGGGCTGAAGGCTAGGATATAAGAACTTTAGTAGCCATTTTTGTTTGTCATTTATTAATCATTATAGGTCGATTTTCTTGAGTAAAACAGTCGTGATTGTTAGCAGTATTCAGAATTCGGGAGTATCAACCACATGTGGTGAGAATCGGTTGTAGCAAACGTGAATTTAAAATAAATAAATAAATGGGGCTGATGATCGTCAAGGGATGGGGTGCTGACGTAGTTAGGATGTCATCCTTTTGTCGTGATGCTTTCCTCTTGTCCCATTTAATCATTGTAGTATCTTTTTACATTTGATTAATTAATAAAAAAAAATTCACTGTTCAAAAACAAATAAAAATGAAAGTGCCTAAATAAGTCAAACAGTTTAGTATCGCGCAGTTGAAATGGCCACGGACCAATCCTCAAATCTAAAATAGACTGTTACGCATGAAATTTTTCACCCCACTGAAATATCGGGGTGTATCGATATTCGATATTGGGAAATTTCTGCACAAAGTTGTGATTGTACAGTTATTGTCCCTTGTTATGCACGTTATCTAGTGCCGTGCTCAATTGTATCTGTGTTTTTTTTTTCTTTTTTTATCATGTTTTTGTCTGATTGTCGTTTTAATTAACACATTTATTCACATGCATTTAGCATATTCCGGCATTATTGTATGTATTAGTTGTAGCGGTAATAAAATATTATAGAGTAGAAAAAGGGGGAAAAAAAAAATTCGCTTTACAGATGATGTGTGTGTCGTATTCAAATAGCATTATCCTGTTTCTTGTGCTAATTAAACTGATTTTGAAAAGCTAATAAAAAGGTGCATAACATAAGTATTCCTATCCTAACCATAAAAAGACATAACATTCACCAAAATAAACCGTAACAATTCACCAAACATAGGCATAGAATTTTCCAATAGTTGGGACCGTGTATGCATTTCAATTTCCCCTCGTGACATTACCTATTGTTAACCACCAACTCATCTAAGAGCTTAAGTTATTAGAGAGAGGTGGGAGGGGCAACTTTATTACTTATAGTTTCAACACAGCCTCTCATGTGTAAAGAGTAGTAGTTGGGGTCTCCTCCATAAACGGGCTAAATATGTGTAAATATTTTTACATTAGGTAGGCGGTAAGGTTCGAACACAAGATCTATCACCTACTATGATACCATATTGAATGGTTAACCACCAATTCATCTAAAACTTTAAACTGTCCGAGAGAAAGAATTTTATTTCTTATGCCTTCAACACTACCTATTCTAAGTGAATATTCTGTCAGAGAAACAAAAGTCGTCTTCTTTGGTTTTTCCCCCTCCGCAAAACAAATGCATAGTTCCACCTCTCTAGTTTTAGATTTTGTGGGCTTATACCGGGGCCCACAATAATGATATTTATGGTGTAGATCTCATCAAGAACTTAAACAACACCAAAAATCACATTGATTGGATACCAATCAATACCTGATCGGCACACATTTATATTGGAAACACACACACGTATGGGTTAGTATCAATTGTGCACGATACATTTTATCCAATACATGTGCCTATCAAGTATTGGTTGCTATATCCAAGCAACAAAATTTTTTGTGTAGTAGAAGTTCTCGAGACCTGAGATAACTCCACAATATCCGAAACTATAAGGCCTTGTTCGTTTGGAAGACACAAAATCCCTGAGCATATATGGTTTCCAATAAAAAAAAGTTTCAAAAAATCGTACTCACCTTATCGATGCGTATCCACTTTCAATAATGTTAGGATAGATGAAACTCAATTCATAAAATTGTCCGGGAAAGGAAATGAATATATGGTCCAGACTCATTGTACTCCTTCCCGAACGATTCATAGATTGAGTTTCAGATATTGTACTACCCCATCCACTTTTGATCTAAATAGAGTTTTTGATTAATTAGTTTTTTTGTGTTGGAAAGTTAAACTAGATGAAATAGGTATACTAAATTGAGTGATTAATTGGTGCTCCTAAAGCACCGCTATGACATATATTATTTCAGGACAGCTTCTCTGCACTATCACAAACTTTAATTTGTGGTGGAGGCTATGCCATTATAAGCTACTCTCTCTCTCTCCCATATTCTTGGTCTTCTTTTCATTTTTGTGTCACTCAAAAAATTGTTTATATGTTTTAATCTATAATATTTTTTATGATTTTTAAAATATATTTACTAAAATTAATTAAGACCTATCAAATAAGATTTATATTTGATATAAAAAATATAATAAATTAAAAGATATCACCAATTTTTTGAGAGATCCCAAGTAATAAACATGATAAGAATATGGGACGAAGGAAGTATGTGTTAAAAAAAAAAAAAAAGAGTTTTTGAGCACCACGTACTCATGATGGTACTCCCCATGTACTTCATAATTTTTCATCAAGCACTACTTTTTCTCGAAAGAAAATGGAGAAAAGACCCAGTAAAGACACTTTATTTTCGCAGTGCATTTGAGCATCCCGTTGTAATAAGCAAATGAGTATGGATAAGCAAATTTAACAATGCTCAAAAAATACTCCATATTGTAATAAGCAAAGTTAAAGTCTTTTAACAAATAACCAAATAACACTCATTCCATAATCAAACTTAATAATTTTTATCAATAATCAAAACTCAATAACCAAACTCAAAACTCAGTAACTCAAAAACACCTTCCATTGGAATCGTCTCATCGGGGCGAATATTTGGTGTAGTCGAGTGAGTGATTGGAACCTGTTTACGATTTGACAAATCTGCATTGTGTATTGTGGGGATTTTTTTGTTAGAGATGCAAAAAATAACCAATGTGAAGATAGAAGTTGTTAAGTTTGATTATGGACTAAATGGATAATCAAATACTAACGTGACACATTTTGATTATTGATTTTGATTGTTACCATTGCAAATGCTCTAATAAGTGTTCATTTTGTAAAGTTAGAGGATAAAAATTTGTACATTTTTCATTTTGTAAAGTTATTCGGCGTAACTTAATTGCCGTCTGATCAATTGGGATAAATTGTCTTAATTAATTAAAGTGGTCAAAACACCCGAACAAATATTGGACCCAGTGCTCAATCCATTTGAGATAGAGTGAAGACCAAAGTAAGTTGGGCTAACTTAATTAGCCTAATGGATTAAAGAGTTGG
>BPLS01022023.1:0-11613 GCA_019656275.1 Rhododendron kiyosumense | reverse complement strand
GAGGAGAAGTTGGTGGAGAGGTTGGAATCGGCGGTGGCGAGGCTGGAGGCGATTTCGATTTCAGGGTTCCGGCCGGCGGAGGGTGGCGGAGATGCGGCGGCGGCGGCGCTGGATCCGTCGATCGTGGCGTTTGAGGATCTGATGGGGGAGTACGTGGGTAGGGTTTCGGCTGCTGCGGAGAAGATTGGGGGACAGGTTCTGGACGCGACCAAGGTTGTGGCAGAGGCGTTCGCTGCTCAGAAACAGCTCCTTGTTATGGTCAAGCAAACTCAGGTTAGGTTTAGCGATAGTATTGCATTTTATGGTGTGAATTCATATTCATGAGGTTTGATTTTGGTGAAGTTCGTGCTGAAGTTAATGCAACGTTATGCGCTGTTTTAGAAATGTATCTGTTCCTAATTTGAGTACTGTAAATCTCGATCTAAAGTCACGTAATGCGCTTGCCCGTGCAGGGGCGCGAGCGTGAAAGTGTCTTCCAAAAACATCTCAAACTACTGTACTTTGGTAGAACGAGAATTGAGAGATGAGTGGAGGGTCCTACGACTCCTACTGAATATTTACGTTGTTTCAGTCTGTACCTAAGTCACATAATGCAAGTGTTTTTTAAAAATATCCCAAAGTACTAAAATTCCTGAGAGGTAGGATTGAGAGTGCGAGTGCAGAGTGAGTTTTGAGAGCGGGAGCAGAGGGCCCTACGGAAGGATTACATGACTAAGATCTGTACCTAATATGAGTACTGGAAGTCTCGATTTTTTGATTTCTGATGTCAAAGTGATAAGTGCTGATTGGGATTAGTTTGTAGAGAGGGTGCACTGCTGATATCTGGTGAATTTTGATCCGCTATATTGGGAAGAATCCTTCACTTATGTTTTGAATGTTTGTGAGCATACTACAAATGCACCAGTGAAGTTTATAGATCCAATGGATTGGTATCAGATTGGGTTGACGGTTCTTCTCTTGTTTTTCCTTTTTTTCTTCTGGTTGTTCTGCTCTTTCTAAAGGGATGTTGATAATTTGTGCGAATTGATTACTGGAGGCAAATAGTTGCAAAAAATTCTTCAATTGCGATTGTAATTTTTACTTGTATTCTGAAGTGCTTTTATTCAGCGTACGATAGATGCATTAGGTTATAAATCCAATGAATTGGTATCATTCATCAGATCACGTCGAATGTTATTCTCTTACTCTGGGGATGTTGATAATTGATGTGGATTGATTACTTGAGGCAAATTGTAGCAAAAACTTCTTAAATTCTATCGTGACTTGTTTTGACATGTATTCTGAAGTGCTTGTACAGGGATGTTGATTGTCTTTGTTTTCACATTGTAGAAACCTGACATGGCGGGGTTGGCTGAATTTCTCAAACCACTAAATGAAGTGATAGTGAAAGCCAATAAGATGACAGAAGGAAGGAGATCTGATTTTTTTAACCACTTGAAAACTGCTGCTGACAGTCTCTCTGCTCTGGCTTGGATTGCATTTACAGGAAAAGATTGTGGTGAGGGAAATTTTCACACATTTCTCAAACACTGTAAACAAATGATTTTTTTCCTTATTGGTTCCTTATTTGCTTCCCATTTCAAGGTATGAGCATGCCTATTGCACATGTGGAAGAAAGTTGGCAAATGGCTGAGTTCTACAACAACAAGGTACCTGGATATGTTCTCCAAGCTAGCTGCTCTCCTTAATGAACCTAGATTATGAGTTTGTCTTTGCTTTACACTAAACTGGAGGGCAGAAGAATCTTTACTGACAATTGGGTATACTTGTTCATTCAGCGTTATATTTCTTTATACTCCCTTTAGTTCCCTTTTGTTTCCATGATAATGTTTCCCTGTCGGAAACCAAGTTTGGTAAATAGAAATTGTTCTGGGGTTTATGGATGAGGTGGTTATCATTTTGATACCTCATTGAGAATGAAGAGTGTTAGTCCCTCCATCTCATTTTTTGGTCCATTTTTTGTTTTGCAATGTCTGAAAATATTTGTCCATTTAAAGGTGAAGGCACATAATTTTGTGATATTTTCAATATTACACTTCCTAATTGAAATTCGTTGCATTTGGCACAATGAAAACTGTAGTTTTTTTTATGTTCTTAGTGGTGAGAATGAATCCGACGATCTTCGAAACAGTTGTGATTTTGGACATGGATGGAACATGGTAATTTAGCTTCATTGTTGAAGAACTTTCATGTCGTAGTGAAACAGAGCTGGTAATGCCCACAATATATCCTGGAAATTGGTAACCCCAACAATTGAAATGAGATATTCCTATTCTGTCAATTTGCATGACTAGACAGTTGTGATAAGCCAAATATTGTTCTGTTGTGTTGCAAGAGCTATGGTAGCTGCGGTTCTTTCAATGTGGTTGCTAGGATCTTCTCTGACTGACACAGACAGTTTCTCATTCTTAATCAACTCATAGTTATTATCTACATTCTGGACAAACTAATTTTCCATGTATGATGAGCAGCACATTCACGTGTAGGTTTTTTTTTAGTATTAGAGGGTAAAGAGAGAAAACCTTAACACTGAAGAGTGTGTAATGTCGATGTATACATCTGATGGCAATTTGTTGAAAGCAAACAAGCAAGCAGTTAATTACCCAAAAAAAAGAAACTAGCAAGCAGTTTTGGATAAGTATATATGTTTGGTATGTGATTGAAGTTTGTAGATGGTGCTCATGGAAGAGAGTTTTTTCTATTGGTCTATTCTGATCTTCCTTTTTGTGTGCACTATGAAGATTCTTGTTGAGTACAAAAATAAGGACCCAAATCATGTGGAGTGGGCCAAAGCTCTGAAGGAGCTCTATGTACCAGGTTTGAGGGATTATGTGAAGAGTCACTATCCTTTGGGCCCCGTTTGGAGTGTCACAGGAAAAACAACTGTTCCTGCTCCTGCAAAAGCTCCTAAGTCAAGCGGCCCTGCTCCTCCGCCGCCTCCACCAGCATCACTCTTTAGTTCTGAATCTCCACAGTCTTCATCATCACGCCCAAAGGTTGGGATGGCAGCTGTTTTTCAAGAAATTAATACAGGAAAGCCTGCGACTGCAGGTGGTTGTTCCTTTTCCGTTTTGCTTTTTATCTCTCTAGCATGGTCCATTGGGTATTTTCAGATGATTTTCGTGCATCCTAGGGTTGAGAAAGGTCACAGACGATATGAAAACCAAGAACCGTGCAGATAGAACTGGCATTGTTGGTGTGGGTGAAAAAGAAAGCGGAGCCAGTTCTCGCTCTTTCTCTAAAGCAGGACCTCCAAAGCTAGAGCTTCAAGTTCGAAAGTGAGTACGTATTTTATACTATAATCTGCTTCGTAACTGCTACCTAATATGGTTGATCTTCAATTTCTTCCTTATTACATTGTCTCTTGTGCAGGTGGGTAGTGGAGAATCAAATTGGAAGGAAGAATTTAGTGATTGATGACTGTGATTCAAAGCAGTCAGTTTATGTTTTTGGATGCAAAGACTCTGTTTTACAGATCAAAGGTATTTTTGTTTTTACTTAGGCACTCTGATTGTTGTTTTTATCATTGATAATCTTTTTGCAAAACAATAGATACTCTGAGTAGCATTTCTATTTAGGTATCACGAAGAGCTCATCCTTAATCTAACAATGTGCAGGGAAAGTAAACAACATAACAGTTGATAAATGCACCAAGATGGGTATCGTGTTCATGGTCAGTAAAAACAAAAGGAAAATCTGATATTGAATTATTATTTTTGACTGGCAAAAAAATAAAAGACAATGAATAATGGTAACAACATTTACTGAGGGATATGTCTTACGTAATGTGCCTTGAAAACAGGATGTTGTTGCTGCTTGTGAGATCGTCAATTGCAATGGTGTTGAGGTGCAATGCCAGGTATCAATTTATTTTCTTCACATCTTGTTGATTTCTTAACAAGTTTCATGTCGTTGACTTGTCTGCCATCCCAAAGTTCAGAGATTCATATTTTGCTGATTCCCTTCGTGAAATTGCTCGGTGTCTCTGCGGGAATTAGAATGACTGCATATTGATCTATGCTCATCAAATATCTGTGGCTGTTGTAGGGTTCAGCTCCAACAATTTCTGTGGATAATACATCAGGTTGTCAATTATATTTGAGCAAGGATTCTTTGGAGGCTTCTATAACGACTGCCAAGTCGAGTGAAATCAATGTGCTGGTGCCTGGTGCTGGGCCAGATGATGACTGGGTAGGTTTATAAGTTTCGCTTTACTATTACTCATTGCATTAAAATACTAAGCCTCGTGTCACAAGTCCAAACTTCAGATTAGGAAGGTTAAATACTATTTTTGACCTTTTGCTCGTGAATATGCCCTATAAATCTCAAGCTATGATTACTTTAATTGACTAATTACTCGTTTGTTCCTCTTATATAAAATCCTTATAGCCCAATAGCAGATAGGCTATGTGCAAAGTCTAGGATGGCCTAATAAGGAACTAACCATGTTGTTTAGGCATTCATACTGAAGACTCACCCGACTAATGTTTTCAGTATATGATTGTCTCATAGAAACAGGCATTATTAAGTATGAAACTAAACATGTTGCTATTTGTTACCCTTTATTTTCCTTTCTGCTTTTGTTAAGAAACCCTTTATTTGTCTTTCCTGAATGGAAAGTTATTTGGGTATGGATTGTGTTAGCTCGACTGAAACCACAGCGGGAACTCACCAAGTATGATTTATTGGGTTATTTTGCAGGGGGAGCATGCATTACCACAGCAGTTTGTTCATGTATACACAGATGGCCAGTTCGTAACGACGCCAGTCTCCCACTCTGGAGGGTAATTTGGAAAAATCTTTTCATTTGATTGCTGTCGTGGGTTTTTAAATTCATTTCTTTCTTCTCATCTCTTCCATATTATTTCCTTGGAAGGGTTCAGGTGTGGCTTTTCATTTTTCTCCTATTTGGTTCAAATGCTTGTCTGTATACGTTCATATTCTGCTGGTCTTGCTATCTTTATCCGTTTCCTTTTCCATTTATTTTGTTCGACCAAACTGTTCAATTGTCGGGAATGATTTTTCGGTAGTCGTTGCGTTGAGATTCTCTTTCGGCTAGTGTTTTGCAATTGGGTTTGGGTCATTTGCATCAACTTCATTTTTGTAATGGGACGGCTGTGGATTATATGTTCTCTTTCTAGTGTATTGTCCGGTGTTCACGAATCTGAAATCGATGAAGTTTTTCCTACTCGAATTTGTTAGAGCTCGAAACTTTTTCTCATATGGAGACATGTATGTATTCATGTTAGTAATGATTCCCACAAAGATTTTTGTGCACATACGGTGGACATACATTTTTGTAGGGCCTATATCGGAGTCCCATAAAATGATCTAAACCGCATCTTTTTTAAAATATTTTTTCGAGGGTTTCCGTAAAAAATCAATTTCATCGGATATCGGTAAGGGCTTTCTTAGAAATCGTAGGGCGAATCATTTTGTTTTGCCTTACGATTTTTGAGAAAGCTCATACCAATATCCGTTAGAGCTGATTTTTTACAGAAACTCTTCAAAAAATATTTTAAAAAAAGATAAGCGGTTCAGACCATTTTGTGGGGACACCGATATGGGCCCTATAAAAATATATATGCACAAAAATATGTGCAAGTAGCACTGTTGATTGTTTATGTATGTGTGGAAAGGCCTAAGAAAAACCACAAGACCCTGTTCCTTATGCGGTTTTGAATTTTGGATTTTAATCATTGTTATAGTTTTTTAATCATTGCTCTTTAAAAAATTTTAATGAGATCTATCAAACAAGATTCATATTGGTATGAAAATTATTTGCGTAAATATATGATTTTTGAACTTGAAATCATATTTCTTTTCTAAAAGTTTATTTTTTAAAGCAAAAATGATATTCACACAACAATCCAAACACACCACCAAACACAATCTCTCACATATATGTGGGCTCTATACACGCTACTATGTCTGGACTACACATGTATGTAAGAAGTTGTATAAGTTGTTGTGTTTAGATTATTGTGTGAATAACATTCGCTGTGTTTGGTTGCTCTTTCTGAAAGTAACTCTCAACTCTCGGTACAGTTTTCAATAAATCTCTCTTTATCTCTCTCCACTCATTACCCCTCAAACTCTCAAAAATAACTTTCTAAAAACTCAACCAAATAAAGTGATGGTTGTTTTTAAAGAACCAGAACGGAGTACTTCTCCTATTTGATGACATCACTCAAGTAAGGTCATTAGGATGCGGTGTGGATGATGGCAATTGGCAACTTGCAACCTCCTCTTTAATTGCGATTCGGTTCTTGATGCTTCGTATTATTGGATCGATTGAAAAATGACACGAATTTCAAAAAAAAAACTATTAAATCTGGATGAAGGGAGTATATTTTTCTCCAATCATTACTTACATTTCTCTTTCTATCTCTTTCAAATTATTATCCCTACTTTTAATCATTATTCTATTTTTCTTTACACTCATTACTTACACATTCAAAATCCAAAACGAACGGGTTCTAAAAAATTTTCAAATCCACTACATCAAGATCAATTTGAACCATTTTATCATGAACTTGTACTCTGTTCGTTTTAGATCTCAAAATTAAAAGCGAACAGTCTCTAATAAAAAAAATTTATCTCTCACTCCACTCATTACTTTTAAAAATCTCTCTCAAAATTCAAACTGAACATGATCAAACCACTGGATCATACTGCAACAACTCGAGTCTTGTCGTGAATTGGAGTTCAAAAGTCTTCATTGCATTTTCACACTAATGGCCCACGTATTTACTTCTCCAATTTGATGACATCACTCGAGGTCATTAGGAGGTGTGGAAGATGGCAACTTGCAAGTTGCAACCTCCTCTTTAATTGCGATTAGTTCCTATTATATAATTGATTGAAAAATGAAATGAATTTCAAAAAATGACTATTAAATTTAGACAGATGGAGTATGTTTTTCTCCAATTATTACTCTTATTTTTCTCTCCATCTCTCTCAAATCATTACCTCTATTTTCAATTATTACTTTATTTCTCTTACATTCATTACCTACAAATCCAAAATCTCAAAACGAATGGGATCTAAACGTGGGAGATCTTCATTTTCCATTTTCCACATGCTCCCTCTTTTCCATAATGTTTGTCCAGCCCGCAAAACGAGGATGTAAAAATAATATAATTTTTGCAAAGAAAATTTAAATTTTTTAAAAAGAATTCACTAGATATCGATGAGTTTTTTTAATTTATAAATAAAATTTGAATTTTTTCTTAAAAGAAATGCATTATTTTTGAAATTCATTTCTTTCTTCCCATCTCTTCCATATTATTTCCTTGGAAGGGTTCAGGTGTGGCTTTTCATTTTTCTCCCATTTGGTTCAAATGCTTGTCTGTATACGTTCATATTCTGCTGGTCTTGCTATCTTTATCTGTTTCCTTCTCCATTTATTTTGTTCGACCAAACTGTTCAATTGTCAGGAATGATTTTTCGGTAGTCTTTGCGTTGAGATTCTCTTTCGGCTAGTGTTTTGCAATTGGGTTTGGGCCATTTGCATCAACTTCATTTTTGTAATGGAACGGCTGTGGATTATATGTTCTCTTTCTAGTGTATTGTCTGGTGTTCACGAATCTGAAATCGATGAAGTTTTTCCTACTCGAATTTTGTTAGAGCTTGAAACTGTTTCTCATATGGAGACATGTATGTATGTATTCGTGTTCGGTAATGATTCCCACAAAGATTTTTGTGCACATATGGTGCACATTCATTTTTATGGGGTCTATATCTGGATCCTACAAAATGATTTAAACCGCTCACCTTTTTTAAAATGTTTTTTGGGGGGTTTCCGTAAAAAATCAATTCTATCGGATATCGGTAAGGGCTTTTTAGAAATCGTAAGGTGAATCATTTTATTTTGCCCTACGATTTTTGAGAAAGCTTTTACTGCAACAACTCGAGTCTTGTCGTGAGTTGGAGTTCAAAAGTCTTCATTGGATTTTCACACTAATGGCCCACGTATTTACTTCTCCAATTTGATGGGACGCGGGGCTTTGCTGTGTCATGAGGCACAGTACCCCTGGACACGAGGGGTTGCTGTCCCCTTGGGACAGCAACGTGTTGATGTTCCGATTTTGGGACCCACCCGATTTCGTCCCGATAATCGGAATCGTTCACTTTGTAGAGCTCGTCGAGTAAAATAATTATGCAAAAAATAAGCTTAATTGGATATTATTAAGTGTCTGATCGGAGCCAATATAACTCTCAGTTCATGGGTTACAGTTGATTTGATCCAGTGTTTCGGATCCATTCTTTTCAAGATAAAAAGGTTCCGATTAGGTACTTAATGATATCCAATTAAGCTGATTTTTTTCATAGCTGTTCTACTCGATAAGCTCTACAAAGTGAACGATTCCAATTATCAGAACAAAACCGGAGTAGGCCCCAAAATGTGGCACAACAGCACGACCCCCTCCCTCCCAGTACCCCTACCCACACCCCAACAATACCATTTTGGAGGAAAAAAATCAAGAAGTTTCCTATTTGCAATCCTATTTAATTGCGACTAAGAGGTCATTAGGAGGTGTGAAAGATGGCAACTTGCAACCTCCTCTTCAATTGCGATTAGTTCCTATTCCTATTTGCAATCCTATTTAATTGCGATTAAGAGGTCATTAGGAGGTGTGAAAGATGGCAACTTGCAACCTCCTCTTTAATTGCGATTAGTTCCTATTATATAATCGATTGAAAAATGAAATGAACTTCAAAAAATGACTATTAAATTCAGACAGAGGGAGTATATTTTTCTCCAATTATTACTCTTATTTTTCTCTCTATCTCTCTTAAATTATTACCTCTATTTTTAATTATTACTATATTTCTGTCTACATTCATTATCTACAAATCCAAACCCAAAATTCCAAAACGAACGGGGTCTAAACGTGGGAGATCTTCATTTTCCATTTTCCACATGCTCCCTCTTTTCCATAATGTTTGTCCAATCTGCAAAACAAGGATGTAAAAATAATACAATTTTTGCAAGAAAAATTTAAATTTTTTTAAAAGAACTCACTAGATATCGATTAGTTTTTTTAATTTATAAAAAAAATTTGATTTTTTTCTTAAAAGAAATGCATTATTTTTTAGTTCTCATTTTGCAGATCAGACAAACATTTTAGGACGAAGGTAGTAATATTTTGAAATGTGGAACCGTAGTCACATAATATTTTAAAATATTTTGCACTCGCACTCTCTGTTCTCAAATCATACTCGTGCTCTCAATCTTCATTCTCGAAAATTATAGTCGTTTAATGTATGTTTTAAAGACGCTTTTTTCTGTCTTGTACTTCCGCTATCGCTCCTGCACTTGGAAGGGGGACTTGGTTTTCCATTTTCCACGCGGCGTCGGTGGTGGTGGCTGAGGTCAACTAAAACCCTCCTACGGGTTACATCGTCTGGACCAATATAATTAAGCTTTGTGGGGCCCCTTCTATTTTTTTCTAGCAAAATTGCTACTCCCCCCTGACACACACCCCCCGGGCCCCACCGCCTATTTCCGAAACTACCCCCTCTCTCTCTCTCTCCCTCCCTCCCTCCCTCCCTCCCTTTTCTTTCTTTCTTTTTTTCCTTTTCTTTCCGGGTTTTTTTTTTCTTTTCATTTTATTTCCTTTCTTTTTCCAGTTTGAATTTTTTCTCTCTTTAATAATAGGTTCAAATCTAATTCTAGGGTTTGTAAAGTAATTGAGAGAAAAAAAAGTATTTTAATTAATCATGTTTATCCGACTGTTTTCTTTTTCTTTTTTTGTCCTTTATAGATTAAAAAATATAGTTACGAAAATAAGTGTTTCAATTTTCAATCCGTTTGAACCAGTGCCAAGATGTTATTTTTTTGATCATTTCATCCTAAATGGTCGTAATAAATTTTTGGCTCCAAGACTTTTCGATGAACACCCTAAGAGAGTCCTGAAACTAAATAATGAGTCTTAGAGTGCTCATTGAAATGCCGTAAAACAAAAAATTCATTAAGATTACAATTAGTATTCGGGAACTAATTACGAAATGTATTTTGCAAACGACATACTAATCCAGAATACAAATGTTATATTTAGAAAGTCTAGCCCCGTTGACGCATTAAAGTTAGAAAAGAAAGTCTAGCCCCGTTAACGCATTAAATCTACTGACACACGTTCTGCTCTCCACACGGAACCGGGGACACAGCCATGCATTGGCTGCCAAGCATTGAAACGACAACATTTCGACCAAAGAAGCAGCAGCCACGCCAAACAAGCATTGAAATGCCTCATTTTAAAAACTAGTATTGTATAAGTTCATTGGCTGGCAGACTTGTTATTTATTTTTTGATTTTTGTGGGGCCCGCCGCTTATTACGGGTCCTACAAAGATAATTCAAGCCGCAAATTATCATTAAAATATTTTGTTTCAGTATTTGTAGAACATCATACGAATTCTGAAACACTCAAAGAATAATGAAATGGCCCTTACCGATATCAAATTGTGCAATTTTTTTTCCAGAAAATAAGGACTATTTCAGAATTTGTAGGGCTCTATATGAATACTGAAAAACTTAGCACAATCCGATATTGGTAAAGATTGTTTCGCTCTACGAATACTAAAACAAAATATTTCAAGAATAACTTACTTTTTGAATTATCTTTGTAGGACCCGTAATGGGCCTCACAAAAATCAACAAATAAATAACAAGTCAGCCAACCAAAGAATAACTTATTTTTTAACCACTTTTTTAATATATAAACTAAAGGTTAAAAAATTAAGTGTTCCAAATTTCAATTCGTTTGAATGGGTGAGAAGATTTTATTT
Source organism: Rhododendron kiyosumense (assembly GCA_019656275.1). Classification (NCBI taxonomy): domain Eukaryota; kingdom Viridiplantae; phylum Streptophyta; class Magnoliopsida; order Ericales; family Ericaceae; genus Rhododendron; species Rhododendron kiyosumense. The sequence continues at coordinate 820 of BPLS01022023.1, read as the reverse complement.
TTCTGATCATTTAATTCTAAAGGGTCATAATTAAATTTTGACTCTAGGGCTCTCGTTGGTTAGTCCTAAGAGATATTTGATTCTACGACTTTCTTAAGGCTAATCAACGAGAGTCCTATAGTCAAAATTTAATTATGACCCTTTAGAATTAAATAATCAGAAAAATAAAATCTTCTCACCCATTCAAATAGATTGAAATTTGGAGCACTTAATTTTTTAACCATTTATTTAATTTCTATAAATACACCATTTGTATATTTAAAAATATAATTCAAGAATTAAGTGGTTTAATTTGCAATTCAGTTAAATCAGAGCAAATATCATTTTTTTGATTTAAGGTCTTTCAATAAACACCCTAAAACTCATTATTTATTTTCAAGATTCTCTGAGGGTGTCCATTGAAAGATTTTGAAACCAAAAATTTATTACAACCATTTAGGATAAAATGATCAGAAAAATAACATATTTGCACTGGTTCAAACGGATTGAAAATTGAAACACTTATTTTCGTAACTATATTTTTTAATCTATAAACAACAAAAAAAGAAAAATAAAACAGTTGGATAAACATGATCAATTTAAACACTTTTTTTTCTCTCAATTACTTTACAAAGCCTAGAATTAGACTTGAACCCGCTTTCCAAAAAAAAAAAAAAGACTTGAACATATTATTAAAGAGAAAAAGAAATTTAAATCGGAAAGAAAGAAAAGGAAATAAAATGAGAAAAAAAAACCAAATCCGGAAGAAAAGGAAAAAAAAAAGTAAACTGTAAAAGGAAAAGGAAAGAGAAGGAAAAGGGCGAGAGAGAGAGAGAGAAAG